>JAXQQM020086026.1:0-288079 GCA_034641835.2 Pinus albicaulis
GGAATGCCCCAGTAGTCAAAGCGCTGCCTGTGGCAAGCCCATTCCACTCAAGATCAATGCAGCTAGGTAGGCCCCCGGAGAAATGCACTTCAACAAGTAACTAAGTAATGTGCTTATCTCACGACCCTATACATCCAGGATCAAGATATCTAAGCTTGCCAATCAAATTGCTGATGGCAGAGAGGGCTACTTTTGTCCCGAATTCCAAGGATAAACCCAGAATTTTTACCTATACAATATTTTTGGGAGGGTCTTCATGATTGCATTGTAACCTCTGTACCATGGGTGTAGGTTTTTAGCAGATTATGTTAAGACCTAGATAGTTAAGAAGAAATAATGCATCAGTATTTTAGGAGACATCCACATTATTAAAAATATATTACACACTTCTTTTTGGATTATTTTATATTTTCATATTTGCTATTTCACACTATTTATAGTCCTCAATTGTTGCAAGCGTGTGTTGAATTTTGGTCAATTTGTCAACTTAAAAAACTTTAAAATAACTAATGCTCACATTTTTCCTTTCAAAATATATGAATATAGTTTGTTTATGTGATTCATATTTTTCATTAATTTTATAATTATATTTAACTTAAATTTAAATTAATTTAAATATTAAATTTAATAATATTTATATTTATATTAATATAAATGTCATATTTAAAAATAAATAAATAATAAAAAAATAATAATATTATTAATATTATTATTAACATGATATTAATATTAATAACTTAATGATAATGTTAATATTAATAATATAGTAATAATTAATTAGGCCGATAGGCCTTCTCTTTGAATTAATTCACCTTCTTACATCGTCTACATTTTTATTCTCAGCTTAACATCTGGCAAACAAGTTTAACCTAATTTCTCTGCCCTTCACATCCTGTGGCATCCGGTGGCTCTATGTGCTGGCTCAAGGTCCCTGCAAAACGGAGTTTATGAGCACTACCAACAACTATCACACTTTTATAGGTGCATGACCAACTAAATATGGCTCTATGTGCTGTGTATTTCTGTCATAGGTTATGAGGCTCCTTATTCTCAGTTCCCAGCGCTGTGTATTTCTGTCATAGGTTACGATGCAGCATCCAAGCTTCCGCTTGCAAATAAGAAACAACAGCTCCATTGGTGAGTCTTTGCACAACGAGCTACAAAAATCAGAAAGTGGGGCTAACCATACTGCAAAAGTTGGCAGAAGACCGCTCCAACTGCGCTAAAACCAGAAGCAGCAAAGAGCTACTTCCTAAGATTATTGCACTCACAGACTTAAAACCCCATGCGTCGGAATCTCAAATAGAGACGGCAAAGCTTATTCCGTAGCTCGTGAAAAAGATGGCAAGTACTACAGGGTTGATGGGGAACACCTTGAGGAAAGGGATCCCGCACATACTCTTCGCCATAAGCAATCTTAGAGACGCTTCAGTACAGACATCCTGGCGATCCACATGCTAACAAGTCTAGGTCGCGACGAAGAAGGCCGCAAGATCATTGGCAATACTGGTAGGGTTATGCATAATCTCCTCTCTTTTTCATGAAGAGATAATAATAACGATGAAACAAGGAAAATTGTCAAAACGCAGGAGAAGCCCTGGGCTTTCTTTCACTCGAGAATAAACACAACTATCACATAATCATGAGCATTAAGCTGGGCGGTCACCCGAACTTAATCACAAGCCTGATCTTTGTGCTGAACGACGCCCTATGGAGTATTCATGTAGCAATAATTCTACGAAATCTGCGTGCATACTCAAAGGCAGATTGCGTTGAATTTAGGGAAATTACTGAAATGGGAAAGCAGGTGGAAAAATGTATTAAATTCTTAACCTTTCTTTTGAAATTCATCTGAAAACAGTTCCATCTGAAAACAAATTCATGCTATCAATTAACTTTATTATGATAGTGTTTCAACATAGAGTGATTTTTATCAAGGTTATGATTTTCTTACCACTGCTAAGCCTGTTATTAATGTGTGCCTTTTATTTTTATTTTTGGCCCTAGGGTCTTTTGTTTGATAGTTCTTACTTCTCACGGATCTATATATGGCTCCTTTGCAGGGTATTAATGACTGATCCTTTTTGTATAACTTTTATAATGTGCCAATATTTTGATAATCTAACATAATCTGCTTGCCTATTTCCACACAATTTCATGGCCTAACTTTCTTCATTGGTTTTTGTCACAAGACTCTGTGCTGAGATGCCAATGTCTAATGCGAGCAATTTCACAACTAATTACCTGTTGGGTTGTTCTGCAAAAATGAATTCTTTGAATCTAATAATGCCTACAATTGGTCTCGGCCTTCAAATTCAGAAGCCTTGTGGCGTAATTTTCAGTAGAGACATGCTACATCTTCACAAGAGCCTCTGCATTCCTCACAGCAACCAAGCACTGTTAGGTGACACTAACTATGGACAACGTTTATTGTTGTTAGTGCAGAAAATTTTGAAAAAATATTTGCATAGAGGGCATCTTTGTTGCATATCTATAGATGCTGTGAAGGAAGGGAATCAATCAGTTAACATGAAAATGAAGAAGAATGAATTATTATCTTCTGATGTTTATGCCTATGCTAGAAAAGTAGGAAATTCACTTCAAAACGTGATCAATAGAAAAGGAGGAGTTCTGCGCGATACTGAAAAGGAAGCCAAACAAAGACAAACCATGATTTTCGTTTAATATGTATCTCATGAAAATTTTGATTGTCTGTTATGTCATGCTTATGATAACATTTATTTTGGAATTTGTAAATATTTTGTAATGATAGTATCAACAATTTAATTTTTAATTAAATATAAAAATATAATATGTTTTATAAATTATATAATTTTTTAATATAATCATTTTCCTATAAAAAAAAATAAATAATGGCAAAAGAGAACTCAAGTCTCCATTCTCATAAAATCTTTCTTTCATATTTGGATAAACGTGTTACGAGGCATTTTGGATAATGTGAAATATAACATAAGTAACTATTTTAATATTATAATTTTCACCAACCATATAAATTGTTGTATTCCTCTATGTAAATTTAAGAGATGCTTTTATATGTTTTTCGATTGAAAAGCATTGATTGAATTGTAAAATTTAAGAGACGTCTTTATATACTTCTTGATTGAAAAGCATTGATTGAATTTATTTACAACTTGGAAAGAGGACAAATTCCAAAAGTAATAACCTCTTCAATGAACGGAATAGTGCATTCATACTTTATTCCATGGAAAGAATAAGATTTTATTAATTACGCCGAAAGGCGTTCCCTTTGCCAGCTTTAGCCGAATGTCACTGTTCACTGGAGCCAATGAGAGCGCTTTCTCATCGCCCTTCCAGCCACTGAAAATCTGACATTTGCCGCACAGTTTCAGCTGCTGACTGTTCCACCTCACGCTATTTGCCACACAGTTGTTTCAGCTTCTGACTGTTCCACCTCACACTATTTGCCACACAGTTTCAGCTGCTGGCTCTTCCACCTCACACTTTCACGATTTACCAGCGCGTACTGCTGAGATATGGACTTACCAGCTCACAGTTCCACGTACTCTCCAAATTAATTGCTCAGATATGGACTCTTCCACCTCACAATTTCACGATCAGCGTTTTCATCCGGCTCTCCCTGCACCAAAGAATGGTACATATCATCGTACAATTTCAAGGTCTTATCCTCGCTCTTACCTTTCTCGTACAGCTGAGTGCTAGACTCTGGGGCAGTGAATTCATGAGAGGTGCCATGGCAGGTGAGGAAAGGAGCCGTGACCTTGTCGAAATTCTGCTGAAAGAAAGCGCTGACCCGGACGAGCTCTCGCATGGTGCCCACGCGGGCCAGGCCTATGTACCTTCTGGGGTTGCTGGCGATGATCTTGGGCTTCTCAGGGTCTTTAATGGCCTTATTGACCATCTTCTTGTTGGGCATCACAACCCAGGGGTCGGCGAGCCCGAAAAAAACCCGTAGGCGATGAGGCGCCACCAGGAGGGTTTCATGGGCTCCGGCATCATGAACAGGGGAGCGGAAAAGATGAGCCCGTCCCAACCGTTGGGGTCCTGGAAATACATGAGGAGAGTCGCAGCTTCGCCCATGGATTCCTTCCCATTAGCTACCCAGTACCAATACAGAACTGAATTTCAGTGTGGGTCTATTTTCCACAAGAACTAAAGCGATAGTAGAAGAGACCATGCCTCTGGTTTTAAAACAAACGCAATAAAAAAAATGTCTAATGCGGAGAAATGCCTGTGAATTTGTGATCGTTTGAACTTGTGATTCTTCTAACTTTCTCTCGGTTCTTCTTATCCTTTCTCTCGGTTCTTCTTATTAACAAATGACCCTGAAAGAAAATCAGATGAAAAGGAAAGGTAGATTCATCAAGATAGCCTTGAAAATTAGGCATATTTAAGCGAAAAGAGGTAACGAAAATAAGTCTTTGTGGAAAGAACAAACGCAAACTATTTTTTTTATAAAAATGGTGCTACCATTCTAGGACAGTCAACTGAAAGACTAACCAGAACTCTGAAAGACAAAGCACGGGAGTCTAAAAGAAATGGAGTACTATTTTCTCTTTTAGTTTAAATCCAAATGCAGGGTCTAAATTTTGTAAGCCATATTTTCTGATAATTTTCCCACATAATACATAACATAGTTATATCAAGACCATTAGAACCATGAATTTATGCTCGACCATTACCTGTTAAAACTGGCAATGGTAGATTCGTTCGGTTTGAGACCTTCTTGTTGCATTTGCAAGAATACTTTGGTAGCACCATCAACATACACATATTCTATGCATATCCTACAATCATAGTGTTTCATGACACCATACCCACCAGCAAAGCCAACAATAAGACAGAAAGCTAGCCCACAACAGCTAGATACCACCGCCAACTGCTTCAAGCGCAAGCTATAAAGTCATTACTAAGCCAAGCCAAAGCCATCAAACCTGGAAGCTCTTGTTGGTACATTAATAAGTTCTTTGTGCAGCTTGTCATTGCATGCGTCATAATCATGGATGGATGCCACTAGTTGATGCAGGTGGTGATACACTCCCGATACCCAGTTTTCGATCCAGGCGTGTATCCATGCATTCTCGGTACTCCATGTTGGTCTCTCACTCTTCACAGACATTCTTATAAGTGCATTTACCACAGATACATCTGATTCAAAGCCAATTTTAATCCCACAGATACATCTGATTCAAAGCCAGTTTTAATGATTGCGGCATTAAATTGCCTACCTTGTTTGCCAATTTGCAAACTAGCACAGGCACTAATGACACAGGAGAAGTTGAATTCACCCAAACCCATGCCCAGCCTAAACATTTGCTTTATTAACTTCAAGGCTTTGTCAATGTGACCATTATGGACATGCATTATTTCAAACACTTGGCACGCATCGTCAATGGTGTCACACTTGGCGTAGGCATTCAAGCATTATTTGAAACACTTGGCACATATCCTCAATGTTATCACACTTGGCATAGGCATTAACAAGGCGATAGCCCACATATAAATTAGAATTTAATTTCGTTGATGTTTGGTGTTTTCGGGAGAGATGTCTATTTTCAGAGTATATTAGTTTCTTATTTAATTTAATCTTATTAACAATATTCCTAGAATTTTCCAATAAAAACAACTAAAAACCTGCATAGAAATTAGAATTTAATTTCGTTGATGTTTGGTGTTTTGCGGAGAAATGCCTATTTTCAGACTATATTAGTTTCTTGTTTAATTTAATCTTATTAACAATATTCTTGGAATTTTCCAATAAAAAACACTAAATGGCTTCTTTAAGTGTTGTCCATTAAGAGTATTCCTGGAATTTTCCAATAAAAACAACTAAATGGCTTCTTTAAGTGTTGTGCATAATTATTGACTTTTAATTTGTCAAAATTTAGGATTGTTGAAACATCAATGCAATTTACTTCCTGCAGGTCTATAAGATAGAGATACATTTAAAAGAGTTCATCTATCTGAAATTGCCACTCGTATGCTGCGACAAGACAAAGCATCTCTGAGTAACTCTCAGAACTATGGTTTCTGCTGAAATTGTGTTCATCTTTTTTATGATACTTTGCTGACAAGAATTGCTACACAACATATATGGCTGGGGCCTTGCTGCCCCGCAGCCCATCTTCTTTGAAATCATACCTCATGGCTTCCCTTTATAATTTTCGGAACTACTTTCTTTACTCTGTCATGGTGGGGGACTGAGTGTTAGACATAAATGGAGCGAGGGACTAAGTGCTCACGTTTTTCTTTCTCACTAAAGTAACTAAAAAAAATATAGAAGAGTAAGGATCGAGTTTTGAATTTTTATATATGTAATAAAAATGTTTTGGCTTATTATAAAATGCTTATTATTATTTAGTCATATTTAGAACGATTGATTTAGAATTTTGTTAGAAATTTGTGTTCAAATGGTAAGATTATGGATTGTATTTTTTGTTATGTAAATGAATGAAATGTGATGCACAACAACAAGATGTGTAGTCAAGCTAAATCTATCTCATAAAAAATATGTAATTCTAACTTAAAAAAACTAAAAATATAAAGAAAATATTTAAATTTCAGAAATAATAGTCTTACCTAATGTGAAAAATTATCTTAATTTTGTTGTGACTCAAAAAAATATTGTCTTATAATGTTTTATTTTATGACAACATCTATTTATCTAAATTTCTTGGAGATTTGTTTTTTATTCTATAAAATCAAACATCAGAAAACTAGTTAACTCTTTTTAAACTTTCAACCAAAATTTATTATAATTTTTAATTGAAACAAGTTATTCACAAATTCCCACCATCTACTTGTAATTAAAAAAAAAAAAATCCTTCGAATTCAAGAAGTGAAGCATCACTTTGGTCAAAAGAAAAATTTATTAATCACAAGTATATTAATCTTATCAAGTTTTGTTTGGATTTTTTGCAATTGTAGTATGTATCAATATAGTGCTTGGAATTTTCCAGTGCATAGAAATTAAATGCTACAAAATTGAATTTATACACTTACTAGAGAAATGAATGCATGGGAGGGTTTGGATATAGGGATTCCAAACATAATATACCCTTTGAGCACAAGAACATCAATAAATAAAAATGTAAATAGTGCCTCATTGTACCTCTATAATTTTGCCTCAAAAATTTTGGACACTTGAGGCCATTAACGGGATTATGAGTTGGATCATTATGGATATATTAAATAAATTGGCTATAAATTTATTGGTTGAAAATATTTTATATTTTTTAAATTATTGATTTTTTTTTCACTTAAAATATTTTATTCTAACCTGAACATAGGTTTTTAACATAATGCTACATACTACCCATACAGAAAAAAAACAGATTCTGATAGATAATAGTGTCCGGTGGATTCTTTGCTCCATACAAACCATTCAAAGCACATTGAATTTACATATTTACTCTATTTTCAACAATTAAATGCTATCATATATAAGATATCAGAAAAAAAATATAAATACAAATAAATAAATTAATTTGAAAAACAAAACAAAAAAATGAATAAAGCAAAATATGGATAGATAAATACAAATACATAAAAAAAAAAAACAAAACAAAATAAAGATAGAATTACAAATACAAAATATAATATGTAAAACAAAAAAAATTATATTTAAAAAAAAAATACATAAATAGATAGAAAACAAAAAAAACAAAAAAAAAAAATCAATAAATAAACAAACAAACAAATAACATACAATATAATAAATTACATTTTACTAATATTTAATTAATAATTATTCTTTTTATTGAAATACATATTGCAATTTAAAATTAAGTTTATCAACTTTGATCATTCCATTTACTCTTTTTGTAATAAAATAGAATGAATTTTATTATTCGAGTCAAACTAGCCATTTTTTACAAACGCCTAGTAAAAATTATAGTTTCTATTTAAAGAGGTTATTTGACCAGGTTTTCCATATTATTTTCGTCATGCCTCACCCTAGCTGGTTCAACACGTGTCAACCTAATCTACTCTAATCTGATTTTCGCAAAGACATTTAGTACATTTGGTTCACTCTTTCTAAAATAGAAAACAAATTGCTTTCTAATTGTTTGAGTCAAACTTGCCATTTCAATCTTATTCTCTCTATTATTTAGTATTTACTTAGTACTATTTACAACTTCAATCAATGTTTCCTATTTCTGTATACGCTTACATTTCAAATTGTGATGTGCATATATCATTTCAAATATGATTAACAATACTTAAAAAAAAAAAACAAATGCTTCGAATATTACACATATGCACTAGCAAGTCACTCTTTACTAATCTTAGGCTACTTTAGTTTGTTGTTTCAGGCTTTAGTATCTACTTTTTAGTGTTTACTTAGTACCATTGACAATTTCAATCAATGTATTCCATTTGCTTATGCGCTTATGTTTCAAACTTTCATGTGCATGTGTCGTGTCAAACATGATTTTCAATAAGTTGAAAAAAACACTTAGAATATTCAAGATATACAATTGCAAGTAGCATACTTCAAAAGCTAATTTACAAATATGGTTATTTGACATTACTATTTCCTTTCCTTTTATACCTACAAACCAACATCCTCTCCTAACCTATTTTATGCTTATGCCTTGTTTACCATGAAAATAATTCAACATGCCCTATGCCAAAATATATGTTCCATAGGGAAAGCCTTTAAACTACTCATTGTCAGTAACGTATTTGCAAAACTTGCACTTCTACAACTTGCAGTAACGTCTTCCATATAGCGAATTTGCCACTATGGGTGCGTTTCTCAAAAGGGAGACCCAAAATACTAAATTTGTCTCCTTTCGGCGTTCCTTTGCACCACAGGTGCAATTGCTAGTTAAATATATTTCAAGAGAGGCCAAAAGAAATATCAAGCCATAGCCAGCTTTGTAGTTGCCTGTACAGCAGGTGAATAACATGACGTGGATTGCGCAGGGGCCGCCGCTTGTGAAGTCCAGTGGTTGTTGTCGAGATTCACGGTCACCGAATATTTGTTCAATGCAAGTGAATGGTAAAGCGATCAAAATCAGTTGTCCTTGATTGGGACACACGCATTTAAAATTTAAAATTTGGGATAATTTTTTATAAGTTTAATATAATTTAAAAAATTTAAAGATTAATCCATTTTTATAATGTTCAAAATTTCTTATATAAATATCTTTTATTCAATTTTAAATTATAAAATAAAACTATTAAAATTTTATTCCCTGAAATTTTGAATATATAAATAATTTACTTAAGCGGATAAGTCTTTCTTTTAAATCAATACAACGAACTCTTTAGTCCATCTTTCTTTTCTCCAAAAATAACACCTTTACACACATTTTTAATGCCTACTCTCCTATACGCTTAACATTTGTATCTCATTTTTACACTTAGCATATTTACGCCAAAGTTTCAGTCTATATTTACACGGAAGGTGTTTCTCTTTGAAACACTTCGCCATCGACATGGTCAACATTTTTATTCTCCACTATTTGTTTGAGAGACAGTTGTAATAAGATCTGGCATTTCTCTGCCCTTAACATCTCCATCCCTGTGTGCTGGCTCTCTGTCTGCAGTGCAGGTGACAAATCTCCACACTTTTATAGATGCTTCCACAATAACGGTTAAATATTTTTGTTGCAGTGTCCGGTTAAACTGCATTAATTTCTTAACTGTCAAAATTCAAATATTCCTACCACCACCAACCGTCTTAATTTTTGTGTGAGCTAAGGACGCGATGAATGAATCAGGTCAAAATTCCAATGGCTCAGGGTTACGAGGAGCTTGCAAACTTGAGGATAATGGAACCACCTTCATGAATTTTAGTTTTTCAACCATGAAGTTAAGTGCAGTAGTTTCGTAACCAATAACACCAAATTTGGCACCACCAAAAACTACATTTAAGCCATTTCTCTACTAATCTACATTTGAAATGTCCAAAGTTGTCTACTGTCATTTTTTCTTACTCTGTTTTTTCCTCCAAGATTTGTTTGATGGTTTTTGTTGTTTGCATGTCTAATGTGGCTGAAATAAAATATAGACAATGATTGGTTCTATTTATCCCTCTCCATTAAACGTGCATGCACCTCCACTATTCGTAGTATAAGGTTTTACTCTCGACAACTATGTTCGCTAACAATCCCACTACCAGATGATTAAGGTCATATCCATATGTGTTTCATACTATTCATCATTCTTCCATCGATTTAAGCTTCTTTGAGTGCCTTTTTTGAAGTATTTAATCTTCAACTAGCGTGAGAAATTTGCGTTTTTTCTTCAAGAAAGTACTAGCATACTCGAAGGTGATTTATTCTTCATTTTCTCCTCGCCATTTCCAGGAATTTCAACACCTTAGAGTTGTTCTCATACTCGAGACATGATTTATTCTTCACTTGGTCCTCACCATTTTCATCCTTTATGGAAGCCTAATGTGGCTGAAATAAAATATAGACGATGATTGGTTCTATTTATCCCTCTCCATTAAGCTGTAACAACTCCAATTTTAACATGCAATTAGTTATATTACATAAACAATGAATAATCAACCCAAAACTGTTTATCTAATCATCATGAAATTTTCAGAAACATGAGCAAGACGTCTTACCTGTAATGGCGGTTTTCCTTACTTGAGACTCCAAGGTTGAATGCTATCTGAATCCTGCTGACCGCAACAAGGTTTTGGGGACAACTCTCCACCCAACTGTAGGCTCAGCTGTATGTAACATTTCCACAGCTGGCCACTCCCGAGCCCTCAATCAACATACTACTACCAGGGTATCCTTTGCCTCACAATACCTTTCTCTCCAGAGAATAGATCAAAGAATGAATGATCCTTTAATCTTCCTCAATGTTTATTAAATAGACCAACCAATGGAATGGGAACCACATGCACACATTCACTGTGTCAACATGCAACTTAAGCTTTTCTTAATTTAGTGTTATCTTAGTTTAACTTTACTTTTGTTAGTTTTACTTAATTTAGTGTTCTCTTAGTTTAACTTACTTTTTATTAGTTTCTTAGTTTAACTCTTTGTTAGTTGATAATTTCTTTAACTTTACTTATTGTTTATTGTTTTAGGACTCCAGTTTATTATTTACTATTTTATTTAGACTCCAGTTATTATTTAATGTTCTATTTATTATTTATTTATTATTCTCTTGACTTATTATTTGTTAACTTATTTATTATATTATATTATTTATATATTATTTATTATTTTATAATTATTTATATATTATTTATTATTTTATAATTATTATGGGATATTACATACTCCCTCTCTTCAAGGAACTTCATCCCGAAGTTAAGTATTTAATGATATTATATTATTTATTTGTTTTATTTATTACTTCATGTGTGACCAACACTCTCTGCTGAACTAGTATAACTAGCAGGCATCGAAAGTTCATCATAGCGCCCGGGAATCTCAAGGAATCTATGTCCTTTTTCCTACTTTCAGAACAAGGCATAAGCCTCCCCAGTCTATCCCTAGTCAAGGCTAGCCCCAAGGCTCGCGCTCGACTCAGACCTCATCTGCCCTAAGGCAGGCATTCGATCCCAATACTCAATGACTCCGGACATCTCGCAAGACTAGCCCGCTCCCTCCACAGCTCCTTAAGGTGCACAGCCCCAGGCATTGAAGTCTTACACCCACTTCTAGACTTCGGTGTTCCCATCCAATACCAGGCACTTGGCCTACAATATCAGGTCCTTGGCCTCCTGAAGATGGTCCCACAGCCCTTCAAGAGCTATCCATCAAGAGATATACAAGACAAAAGAACCACTGGCATATGTAGTGTTGATTGAGTTCGTCCCCATCCCATATGGTGTTACATATTCTCCTTCGTAGGTATGGGCTCCCACGAGATCATCAAATAAACCGGCTCTCTCGGCCCATCTGTGGATTTCCTGTAATCACCACATCTCAACATGCATCCAATGCATTAGTTATAACCATAACATGATAGAAAATAATCCACATGCCAACTCTTGCATGTCATCATGATAACATAACATCATTGTTAATCACAACATTTTGAATAATAAAGAAATGCATACTCTTGCATGTCATAAAATCTATATGTAATTCCACTTGCTTCACATCATGAAATGCCATCATAAGTTGTGGCATCAACATATTTGCATCAAAGACTTATCACCACATAATAAATGAATTCACATGTCAATATGCCTCATATCATAACATCATAATCTCTATGCATATCATATTCATCATGAACATACAACATTATTATTGTAACAACTAAATAAACAAGAACCATATGTGCATCATTATCCTCGTACCATCATATCATGAAACATCTTCAATATGAGAATCATCTCAATACTTATCACATCTAGAACAATAACATATTATAAGCATTATTATCACGATTCATCAGAAAAATGAAATTCATTTGTTTATTTAAACAATAAATACCAACTATGAAATGAGATTATTTAACATCCCTCTAAGATCTAGGCTATCTTACCAATACTATTAGTGTCGTTTTTTTTTTTTTTCATCAAGATGCCAATTACTTTTCAATAAGTGTTTGCCCTTCCTTTAACTAAGAAGTTGAAAATTTTCATAGTAGGTATAGTCATTTAAGTATATTGTGAATCATCTTGAGTCTTAACTTCTAGTTATGTATTCTTCCCTCCTAGTGAAATTTAGTGAAATTCATCATTAATATATTATTGGTGGTGAAATTATTCTTAAATCATCAACACCAAAATTAAAATTCCATGAACACTATTCGTATTTTTTTTATTTTTCATTCTATTATCATTCTACTCAATGACATATTAGGCCATCATTGATTAAGTATTTTTTCATAATTAATCTCTAGTGGTTTATCCATCAACTAGTAATCATCATTGTTCGCCTTCAGAAGAATGCCTTACTATGTTTCTTTCTCAATACCACTTGATCTATTTTATTATAGGTGCACCATTCCTAAGGATTATTTCCCTTCGCTTTTGTTTGTCCAACACTATCCTTGGTCTACATTTGAAGCATGAAATCACTACTACCATTATCATCCACCAAAATGTTTTATATGCTTGGTAATCTCTTCCTTTTTTCATGCATAAACTTGATAAATTCCTTCTAGAAAAAAGCCTTAGTATTTATCAATATAGTCATGAAACAATGAGTACAAATGAGTCAAGTACATCCTATTTTAGTTGATTCTCACTTCTTTTGTCAATTTATGCATTGTCCTTCTCAAGGTCTTGTTATAGAATTTTCATTGACTTTTCTTCTTACACTTCATGCCAAGATTTTTCTCATTAATCTTCATAGTTTATTTCCTTTTCCAATAGTTGTTATCCTTGAAACATTTTCCTAGTTTATCACTTGTCATTTCTCATCAATTACAAGTGCTCACAACTCCCTATCTTGACACTTCTAAACTATATAGATCATCACTTTGGCACATACCAATGGTGTTGATCATTCCACTCATCAATATCCCTAAGAGAACCTTATTTTGATTGTTTGTATTGTATGGATTTTCCACTAAGTCTTGGCATAATTAATAAGACAATGGTCCAATCTTTTTTTTTTTCTGAATATTCAAATAAATTCTTTATTACTTTATAGTCCAATTTGTTATTAACTCAAAATACCCCACTAAAAAATATTATAAGTAATAATAATTTAAATATTCATACTTCCAATAAGTAATAAAGTAAAATAACAACTTATCAATTCCAACATAATATCTTAAAATTAACTAAAGGAGTTCAACCTTTATTACTCATTTCAACATAATACTTCAATAATAATAAAACCAATTCAAGCTCTATTATCTAATTTATTAAAAAATAAAACCACATCATATAAATTTATTCTCATTCCTTGAAACTTAGTTATTCATTTTTATACTATACTTTATATTAAGATATGTTTTGCATAATATAAAATAACACTCATTATTGTTATTAATATTTAAATTAACTCATATCTATTTATTATATAACAAAATATTTTCACCTTTCCTTTCCAAATAACAAACTCTTTCAAAAATTTCCTAATTTTAGTCACAATGCTTTATCATCCCTATTTATTAATTTCCACAACATGTCTTACTAAATCTAAACATTCACGCAAAGTCACAGTTTTATTTATTTATTTTTTTTAATTTTATTATTCATAATTTCACAAATATTAAACATGTAAATTATTTTAAAAATATTATTTCAATGCTTTTAACAAATTTTCCTCACAAATAATATCAATACACAATAAACAATCAAAGTTGAAATAGGGAGGTCAATATTAATATAGAAACCCAATTTTAGGTAAAATTTATTTACATATTAAAACCCCAATTTTAACATCTAAGATCATTCACTTTACATATGTATAGTTTCACTAACCATCAAAGTAAATTAAAAACCATATTTCTATCATCTTAAAATAACTTCCTTGTAATGTTTATGGTTCTTTGTCATAAATTAGATTAAAATGAACATGTACACCATAACTCTAATAATCTATCACTAATAATGATTACAGAAGATGGGAGAGAAGGAAAAATAAATAAAAATAGAAAAACAATGTTTGTATATATGATCTATATCATGTATTCCCAAAAAATCTCATACACATATTTGTTGAGATATAAAACATGTGTATATAACTTAACATACTCACAAATATTAAATTTGACATGCAATAACAAGTCATGCTATACACTCATGTCTAAAATAACTATATAACTATAAAATAGTAAGTACTACTTTTTCAGTTAAATGTTGAGTTCCCATTCTACTTACGTTTCATCTTGCATGTTGGTTTAACCAAGATTTATATTTTTATCTTTTAAAGTGCATGTGGTCAAATATCCTATAAATATAAACTTTCTAGATATTCTGTAAATTCGGCATTGCCAAGTATCACACACATCCTATATGTATAATTTTGATAGAACGTCAATAAAAGATTCCAGAATTTCAACAGCAATTGAAGAAAGCAGATGCAGCTCAGAGACACAGGATGCAAGCTAAAAAGGCAGCTCAAAAGAATCTGGTACGTGAAACTATGAGAAATATAATTGGATAGTTTTTTTTTTCCTCTAATTTTTTTTTTTTTTTTACATTGTAGCAGTTTAAGCGGCCAATCCTCTATTTTTTAACTAACTTATCTTCTGTACTTTAATGTTATAAAATGATGCAATTAAGAAATTATTAGGGCCCTCCTCTATTTTTGAACTAACTTATCTTCTGTACTTTAATGTTATAAAATGATGCAATTAAGAAATTATTAGGGCCCGATATTCTCAAGCAAAAGCAGGAGGAAAGCTCTGCAGACAAAGGGATGGAACGACACAGGTAGGTGGGTTGGTTCTCTTTATTTTATTTGGAAGATCTGTGATATAGTAATTTTGCTTACCTTAACACGATGATCACAGGAGAAAAGGGATGCAGCAAAGACAATTGCCCCAAATATTATAATATGGGTTATTGGGCCATCTGGAACAATTGTTTCATTTTCTGAAGATGCAGAATTTCTAGGCATATTCAATTTTGTACCATGCAAGTTAGCCTTGAAGCATTTTTAGATTGTTGCGGTTATAACATTTCAACATTACACATTAGACTGCTATTTGTACCACTGTGATTCTTTTTATAATAAATGGTATTGCGTTCTCGCTCAATGTTTTTTTTTTTTTAAAGTGCAGAGAGACCTGATATATCTTCCTTGTTTTTTTTTTCAAGTAATTTGACTACGCATTTAAGTCCACCTAATTAATTGATTATGTTGTTTATTTTGTCAGTTATACTCCAGCCCGTGAGAAACCTTGCGGAGGCCAGGGATTTCTCTTACACGCATTACAAGAAACAGCCAATGCCCACCGCTGTGCAATGCTGCAAATGCGCTTATGCAGACTCGATCTTGAAATCGAGACACAAAATCAGGCAGAATTCGCAAGAACAAAGGGGGCATTTTTCATGAATCAATGGATCAGGAAGGAGCATTCACCACAATCAGAAAACAGGCACCTTAAAATAAAAGACACCCAGAAAATAAAGGTCAGGTCTATTGAGGGAAAGAAGAAAATCAAATACCTTGGCCTCGTTGAATCCATAATCATCGCTGGAAGCCATGGCTGGCCAGCGTCAGATCAGAAGAAAATCAGCGGAAACAACAGATAACAATCGTCCCGCTGCTCATAATTCGGTCTAACACCGATTAATCAAGAAGCCCTTGGCGTGTACCCCAACTTTGGCTTCTTCTGAGATTTATAAGATTTATTTTTAATTAAATAAAAAATCAACCAAAACCCACATATTGAAAACTCACAGAAACCAAACCTACAGGGCCTACTTACTTATTAAAATTACTAAATATAACCACGAGACTACAACCTGCACGCTGTTTTGGAATAAAACTCTCAATGCGTTCGAGAGCCTTGGCCCCCTTCAGGCCCTGCTATTTCCAATAGCACCGTGCACGGGGATGGTGCCCTTCTACCCTTGTGAAGGTGTGGATAGCATCAATGCCCCGCTCCTTACCCTCCATTATAAACCCTACTTACCCTCCAGCCACAGACGTAGCCATGGAAGATGGAAGATGGAAGATGGATTTTCTCGGTCCTAATTGAAACCCCATGGCAATTTTCCCCAAAAAGCTGACCCCTGAACATGTCCTGAGGCTACTAAAAGTAGAGAAAAACCCCATGGCCGCCCTGTTGATCTTCAATTCCGCAACCCAACATCCCGACTACAAACACAATTATGCAGTATTCCATATGATGATCGAAAAGCTTGGAAGCGCTAGTAAAATTCAAGAGATTGACAGCATTCTCGTGCAAATCCAAGTCAAGCAATGCCCATGCCCGAAGGGCCTGTTCCTCTCAGCTTTTAAAGCTTACGCAAAAGCCCGCATGGCGGAACCGGCATGTGACCACAACCCTTAAAGAAATTCGATCTCTAAAAACCCTAGCTGTCCCAATAGGATGATATCTGCGAAAAATGAAGAAAGAATAGGCCTCCTAAAAATTTAACAATTTGATACAAGCCTCAATAATCAATTCTCACATCCAAAAATAGATGAAAATCTGATACCAGGTGCATGTTGTATTTATTTATTTATTTTTCTTTATCGATTTTCTCTCAATGCATAGTCCATGTACTCTCTTAGTTTACTCAAAGTCTAATTCAACGTTGTCTCGTGGTCACGATGAGATATAATGAATTGGATTATATTATTGTTACGTGCATGCAAACAAAAATGCCCTCAAACAAAGAGAAGAGAACTAAATTCAAAGTGTGAGTTCCAAATTTAGGTAATTATTTTTTTTAATTATTTATTTATTTAATAAATAACTAAACTTCTATACTCTCACAAGTATTTCAATGCACATAGAAAATGGATTAGAATAATAATTATTTTTTTTTTTTTATAAAAGATTTTTTTTTTTTTGAAAAATTACGATAATTCTAATTAAGAATATCTCATATATTTTAATGAAAAGAAGATTAACAAATAAATAATTAGTAATGTTCCTACGAATGGCTTCCGCTAGGGTTTTCTGTCTGGCCGCCGCCGCCGACACAGACTCCTCCTCTGCCCCTGCCCTGTTCGGCCCTTTCAGAAATGTCGATCGCACTGTTAGCTCGGAGCTTCTCTCTGCCGTTGCTCCAAGCAGTTACCAAATATCGGGTTGCAAACTACAGAGGAACGCACGCCTCATTCCGGCAATCGACGGCTCCATCGCTTACTCTACGCCCTTCACAGTGGGCGCTTCTGATGGTTTTCCACGCCCAGGCCCCAGATCTTTTGAGATTACCTTCGCTGTTCCTGAAGGTCCTCTCTACAAGCGTTCTCCAGTCTCTATCGCCCTCCTTCTCCGAAACTCGAATAGAGCAGGGGACATCATTGATGGCCAGGAAGGGGCTGTTTGCTCCAGCATTCTTGCCGCCCCAACCTTTACTTCGCCCCTGCAACGGCTCAGTGTCTGTTTCTTGGAGAAGCAGGGCAAAACGGATAGGCGATGGCTTCAGGAGGGTTCCGATTTTCAGCCAGCGGCTTTCATAGCCAATAACCTTCTAAATCTGGGTACACAATACCAGATCCAGATCTCTCTTCCTTCCGGGGGAACGAAACTGTTATGGGTGCATGCCACGGATCTGGTGCAGGACCTTCTGCAAAATCTTTACCTCAGTTTGGGAATTCCCTCAAGACTCCTGAGACTGCTTTACAAAGGTAAACAACTTGAAAACCATCTACCTCTGTTTTGCTATAATATTGTGAAAGATGCTTCAATTGTGTTATCTTTTCGCTTGAGAGGCGGAGCTCCTGGGCAATCCTCCTCGGCTCCTGCCTTCTCCTACAAGGATGCAGTTCACGCACACTCATCCAAGAAAGCAGCTCAACCACCTGAAGCTCCTAAGCCTTTTCTGGTGGACAAGCTTGAGGAGGTTCCCACTGTAGAGTTTTCCCATGCAGAAATTGCAGACGATCTTCAAAATTTAGCAGAAAGAGCCATCATATGCAGATTTAATGGATTGTGGCCGCGATCAAAGGAACTCCACAATTGGATCCATTCTAACTGGACCCACCATTGCAAAGTCAGATTCTGTTCAAAAGGTTATTTCATAGTTTTGTTTGATAATATCAAGCATTATGAGAAGGCTTTCGAAGAGGGTCCCTGGTTCATGGGAACAGCAGGGCTCTTCTTAACACCATGGTTCCCTGATTTTGACCCAGCAACTGCTGTCATCACCAAGACACCTGTTTGGATCAGGCTACCCAACTTACCAATCCATCTTTGGCATGTCAGAGTCTATAAAGCAATTGGCAACACTTTGGGCAGTTTTCTGATGGGAGACTACTGGCGGGAACACAAAGGTCTCTACACATACGCCAGAATATGTGTGGAACTAGACTTAAGCAAGGGACTTCCAGACCAGATCAATCTCAAAGTAAACGACTTTGTATGGACTCAGACATTGGATTATGAGAATACTGCCTTCCGCTGCTGACACTGTCACCAAACAGGGCATCTGCAGAACTCTTGCCCAGCTCTCCCGGCAAAGCAGAAAAAGGTGAATTCCAAAGCCAGTTCTAAACGATGGGCTCCGTACTCCCCGCCTCCAGCTGCGGACTCTGATTCCTCTAGCTCAGAAATTGATGAAAGTGATGCAGTTTCGGTTCAGAATCAGTCAATGGACATCCCCAACGATGCTCAGGCGCACCCCTCAGATATAGCCATTGCTCAGAAGCGTTCCCATGGGACCTCCTCTTCCGACTCAGAGAAGGAGATCCCCCCTATTGAGAACTCCGATCTTCATGTTGTTCTAGCTCATCCACCTCAGGACGGATGGGTTAAAGTCAGTAAAAAGAAAGGGAAGAAGCTACGTATAGAGGCCTCTGCCCTCTCAGAGCGGCCCACGCTCTTGTGTTTCCGCTTGTTTTCCTCTGTGTTTTGTTTATTATTTTATCATTTTCGGTTGCTGGTTTTTCTGCTTCTCATGATTGTAATACCAGCTTGTACTATACTTCTGCTTAATAGAATCAGTCTTATTCAGAAAAAAAATAAAAATAAAATAAAAAAAAATAAAAAAAAAAATAAATAAAATAAAAATAAAATAAAATAAAATAAAATTAGTAATGTTATTGTCATAAATAGACAATTCGAAATTGAGTTGATATTAATTTCACCACAAACAAAATTATGGATTAACTATGTGTTTTTTTTTCTTCGAAATATTCCCTAGAGGTCACACAAAGTCGAAACCTGCTCTGATACCATATGTAACAACTCCAATTTTAACATGCAATTAATTATATCACATAAACAATGAATAATCAACCCAAAAATGTTTATCTAATCATCATGAAATTTTCAGGAACATGAGCAAGACGACTTACCTGTAATGGCAGTTTTCCTTACTTGAGACTCCAAGTTTGAACGCTATCTGAATCCTACTAACCGCAACAAGGTTTTGGGGACAACTCTCCACCCAACCGTAGGCTCAGCTGTATGTAACCTTTCCATAGCTGGCCACCCCCGAGCCCTCAATCAACGTACTACTGCCAGGGTATCCTTTGCTTCACAATACCTTTCTCTCCACAGAATAGATCAAAGAATGAATGATCCTTGAATCTTCCTCAATGTCTATTAAATAGACCAACGAATGGAATGGGAACCACATGCACACATTCACTGTGTCAACATGCAACTTAAGTTTTTCTTAATTTAGTGTTATCTTAGTTTAACTTTACTTTTGTTAGTTTTACTTAATTAAGTGTTATCTAACTTACTTTTGTTAGTTTTACTTAATTTAGTGTTCTCTTAGTTTAACTTACTTTTTATTAGTTTCTTAGTTTAACTCTTTGTTAATTGATAATTTCTTTAACTTTACTTATTGCTTATTGTTTTAGAATTTCAGTTTATTATTTACTATTTTATCTAGACTCTAGTTATTATTTAATGTTTTATTTATTATTTTTTATTATTCTCTTGTCTTATTATTTGTTAACTTATTTATTATATTATATTAGTTATATATTATTTATTATTTTATAATTATTCTGGCACATTACATAAACGTACATGCACCTCCACTATTCGCAGTATAAGGTTTTACTCTCGACAACTATGTTTGCTAACAATCCCACTACCAAATGATTAAGGTCATTTCCATATGTGCTTCATACTATTCATCATTCTTCCACTGATTTATAGCCTGATGTTGACAAATATTCCGATCCAGATGTAGTTCTCGATGTATCACCTTTGTTTCTTATGATTCTTATATTTACACCAAACCAAACTGACACAATTTACTTCTAGTGGAACTTGAAATTTGTAATTTTATATTTTAGAGTTGTTTCAAAAAAATTAAAATAGAAGTTTAAGTTTGTTTTTTTTTTTTTTTTCTTTTCTGAATTAGTTTAAATCTATTAAAAAAGGAAAAATAACTTACATCTTGGCCGCACCCGTGACTTTGCCCAGAAGAGTGGCATATTCAACATATAAAGTACAAAAATGACTGCCCATTAGGGGAAACTAGTCCAAACCAAACATAGTTCTACCATACCGCCCGCGCAGGGGTGTCAAAAAAGATGTCCACTGTAATGTGCAAGTTTGATAAATTGTTAGACTAAGACTGCTAGATTTTATAAATGGAAAAACAAGAACAATCCCATCCCGGTGGGAATCGTGAAACAAAAAGCAGAGACTAAAGGAAAGACTAAGCATCATGTTGAGGAGGAGGTTCCTCCAGGATAAAGCACCTGTAAGCCTCCATATCATCATCTTCCTTTTGCTTGTCCGCGCCTGGGGCTTCGCTTTGCTTGGAGCGCTCACCGCAGACCTTCTCCTCGTCATCAAGAGCTCTGCCTTTGTCCTTGGTCACCTGCTGCTGCTGCTTGCCCATATCCTGAGCCGAAGCTGAAGAAGCTCCTGCCTGAAGCACTTTGGGATCAACCTGCTGGGGTTCTTCCTTGAAGACCACCGAAATAGAGGCAATAATACGGGGTCTGTTCAGAGAACAATTGAAGAAAAATTGGGCAGTCTGGGGAGTGTTGGAGGCCAGATTGACAGGGGGGGTCAGAACAGGGTTAGCATGGTGAAATCTGCCTTGCCCACTATGAGTGCTCAGATATCGACCAATAAAGTAGTCTGAGGAGGGCGAAGAGGAGTCCGAATTGGAAGTGGAAGGGGAGCACTGGGAACAGCCTCTTGAGCTGCCTCTTCGACATCTCATGCGATGTCTCAGACGCAGCATGGTGGTGGGCAAAGACGAAGGCAACGAGGGAGGCGGAGAGACAGAATTGGGCAAGAGCGGGGTGAAGAGAAAATTCAGAGTGACAATAGATTGATTGCAAAGGCCTATGCGGGAGAGGTGGAGCCCTTCCCCTAATTCAATACAACAACTAAGATGGTTGCGTCTACCAGTGGCAGTGCGATAGCAGGGATGCACTGCCAAGGGAGAGCAAATTCGTTGCAGCGGAGGAGGGGAGAAGTCTGAGCTCCGACTATCAGCCTTCATCTTTAAACACAAAGAAACTCTATCTCGAAGCTCTCCCAGCTTTAAAACCTCATTAATGTGATCAACTGGAGTGTGCAGGGAATTCCTTACGGAGGAGCAAGCAAGAATTATGGTCGGATCTCGATCTCGGCTCTAAATAAATGCTGCATAGTTAAGTGCACCGGCTTGTATGTTGCATTGATGGATGGGTCGGCTAAATCTAATGGTGATTTCTTGGGTGGCCAAGTGGCCCCTCCACTTGCCAAACCCAAGTCCCATCATCACCTTTACATTGATTTGCACCCGCATCCAGGAAAAAATAAAAGTTAATTTGCAAAATGAAAATTAAATAAAAACTATTCGTTATTTCTGGAATTTTGAAAGCTTACTATTTTTATTATTGCAAAAGCATCATCAAAATACACCATAATGTAACTTTGTTGTTTCCATTAGAATGAACCATCACAGTCACATAGATAACAAAATTCCAAAAATTCCAAAGAACTATTAATTTATTTGTATAAAAAGGAACATGCTTTGAATGGTTCTCCATGAGATTTATTTTTTTTCCTCAAAAATTTATTTTCCATGATGGAATATGCTTTAAGAAAATTAAATAAAAATTATTCGTTACTGGAATTTTGAAGGCTTACTGCTTTTATTATTACAAAAGCATCGTCAAAATACACCATAATGTAACTTTGTCGTTTCCATTAGGATGAACCATCGCAGTCACATAGATAACAAAATTCCGAAAATTCCAAAGAACTATTAATTTATTTGTATAAAAAGGAACATGCTATGAATGGTTCTCCATGTGATTTTTTATTTTTTTTACCTCAAAAAGTTACTTTCCATGATGGAATATGCTTTGAATGGTTCTCAATTAGATTTATTTTTTTCCTCAATAAATTATTTTACATGATGGAATAATGGATACAATGCAGTCATAACATTGCATAGATATGACATGTGACAACCTATGGCAATTTGTGTTTTAATTATTGGATGGATATTTGGGCTAGGGGATGAGTATCTTATAGAGTCATCGAGACTATGTATTTACCAAACAAAATCCCTCATTACATCGCTTAAATTCCACAATTACTTGCCTATTTTTATCTAAATTCATAGACATATATTGGCTAGAAAATCTTCTCAGTTCTTCTATACCTTCAGTGTATTCTTGCACCTTTAGAGGCAACTTCTAGTTAGGCCAATACGCCTTTTCTTTTGAATCAACTCATTTTTATTTTCGTCAACCTTTTTAATTTGGTAATGACATTTGTCCACATAACTCACCTTGCAGATTACAGATTCTTCCTATTAATTTGCCATCATCTCCCCCTATCGGTTACCCCCAAATCGCACCTTGGGTTCTCTATTTAGTCCCGCCACCGCCGACTAGTCCGGGAAACAAAACTAACATCAGGTCGAAATGCCAAGGCTGCATTTGATTAACACAGGGAAGAGTCCAGGAGGAGTCCAATTTGAGGGGCATCTGGGTTTGAATAAACCCTATGAGGTTATGAGGTTTGGAGTTAGCCCCGGCCTGTTTTACAAAAGATTCAGACTTAGCTTTGGAGGAATCAGTCAAAATATTTACCCTTATGTAATGTTTTAAGCTACTGTGTATGGGTAAGCACAGTGCTAAAAGTCGGTCAAATCAGGCTTTGGCATTTTGGGTTCCCGAGATTCTATTATATGAGTGGCATTTCGATTCTATTATATGAGTGGTATTTCTTAGGTATAATATACCAACCAAAAACATTTTAACAAGCTATGGGATTCGAACTCCAGATCTGAAAAATATGAGGGTGCCATCACTTTTCGCTTGCCTACTAGGGTTGTCACCCCAATCCTTGTTTTAGTCGACGGACAAGCCTCATTCTCTCTGGGGATTCATGAAAAACCCTTGCCGCCACCTCCGCCGTCTGTGAAAGTCCTTCCTTTCAAGGTAAATTTCGTTGTTATTAAGTGAATTTCTATTATTGATATTAACAATAGGTAATGGGTTTACCTTTGTCAAATTTTTCAATCTGTTGGATTTAAACTTCCGTGTAGTTCTTAGGTACTGGATTTTTTTTGGCAGCACTTCTGCATGTATATTTTCTTTGCAACTAGCTGGCCATCTCTACATGGAATTACCCAACTGTGCAATTCACTTTAACTGATGAACCAAGTGCCATCATACCTTTGTTGGGGTTATGAGAGAACTAATTTTAGGTTAACCAAGATAGTGACTTGCTGCAAGGATTTCCCTGATATTTCGGTTAACTAAATGCATGTTCAATACAAACAAGCAAACATGCTTAACAAATTTCCTTATCCAACCATACAAATCTACACATAGTTTAACTTCTGTTCAAACCAAACATAGCCCTCCTTTGAAGTTTTACGGCCAATTTTTGTTTTTTGTTTGTTATTCTAGGCTTTCTTTGGCTTTAGATGAAAGGTCCAAGGGTAATTATTTCTATCAGTTGGAATGTAAAATTTTGAACTGTAAACTGAGTACAGCAATGCCCACCAACTTTAAGCTGTAGAAGCAACTTGGTTTCCTAATCTTTGACTTTGGCCAGGTGTTTTTCTTCTTTGATTTTGTGGTATCACTCTTCTAATTATATTTACCCACTATTATTATTTCTATAATCTACATTGATTTTATTGTAAATCCATACTCATATGTGTTATACTCATGTTTGATTATGGTGTTGCAGTTGATTAAGTTGTTCGAAATTTATAGAGACTCAACATGAGCAAATGCAAGCACATAGGTTGGAAAGAAAATGATTCTCACATGTACTGGGTTGTACTCGATTGGAAATTTGTGATCCATTTATCAAATTTTGTGATCAGGTATTAGACTCTTTTCTTGCTTGGTCATTTTTCAGAACTCTTATGTTTATGTTATTCACTATAAATATGTGGGATTTATTGTACAGATTACATGCTTCTATGAGAACAACCAATGCAAATTGATTTACATTGTTCCAAAGTGCTTTTTCGAACTCCGCCCAACTGACCCCGTTCCAAGAATTGAGGGAACATCACCCTTTGTATGGGAACCAGCTTTTGATAACATCATGATTTCCTTCCCCGATTTCTCTTCTGGTTTTTGTTTGTGTTTTCTAGTTTTTGTTTGTGTTTTCTTATATTCTAAGTTAGTTTACCTAGAGGCTACAAATATAATAACAAAAATTACAATTTCATGTTCTTTTAGTTTGTCAGCATTAATATGACAGCTACATCTCTGTTGTACAAAAAAACATTCAATCACTCATGGCAGTTGGAATAAAGAGGGCATTCATACTGATTTTTTTTAATCTTTTCCTAGATTGTGGAATAAAGAGGGCATTCATACTGATTTTTTTTTTAATATTTTCCTAGATTGTAGAAAAAAGCCAGCTCATGATAATGAAAAAAATATTCATTTTGGTCTCTAAGCCTTCTGTAAAGTGAAGATGACCAGATTATAATGGGTGTTGGGAGTAATTAGAAGCCAGGTTGCACTTTTGACTTTTACAATCATAAATAAATTTTAATTTTCCACTCATAATGTAGAACGCATAATGAGAAAATGTGGATTGTAGGCATAAGATGTTGACTTGAACAAATAGGGTGCCAAAAATATTCTACTCCTCAAGTTTATAATTGCATTGACAAATTGAAAAATACAATATAGCTAAAAATAAAAGTCATTACCGATTCTAATCAAACTAGATCCACCAGTATTACGTTTTGAGATAAGTCCGAAGAAAATCTATACATAACCAAACTAAGTCTTAAACTTAGTTTCACACACCTTCTACGACATTAATTAATTAACTACATACACTACAATATTTAGCTTGCAAGGATTTGCAATTTATAACAACAGATTATGGAATCTCAAATTTTATAAAAAAACTCGTTTCTGTTTGATAATACAGAATCCTTTCACAGGCCACATTTGCACAATATTCAAAACAACATGAACAACAGAGACATGGCTTTAAGATTTATTTGAAAGATAAATTTTCTTCTGAATTAATTCATTTCAGAGTTTCATCAACCTTTTTCTGCTATTCTATACTTGACATGTGTGCACACATTTATGCCTGACAAATCTGCTAAACCTGAGATATTAATTGGTATATGTGCACACATTTATGCTGCTAACAATGAGATATTAATTGGAAGTATGCACTTAATAGCTTTGAAATTGATGCAGAAGTCCATTAATTTCCTTGAAATTGACAGATGATCACAGAATGCAATTAATGGTGGCCATGGCGGGGAATGGGCAGTTATCTTTTGGGTGAGTTTTGTCAAGAATTTGATTCAACGCAAAGTAGGTGGGGTATTGATGGTACGGTTTTGCTGTTATGTGCTCGTATGCTGAGTGGCAGTAGATTTGAAAGTGGAGATTTGATGTATTCTTGGCGAGAGTCCGGAGCCAATATTTCTGTACATACTAGGGATAATTAAGATGGTTTGTTTTTAAAGATGGATGTGAAGTATATAGGTTATGCAAGTGAGTGTTGATTATATATAATTAACACAGTCAACAAACTTGGTATGGACTATTTTTTATGTTAAATTTATAGATTTTATGTTTAATTAGAATTATTATTAATTTTTAATGTTGGATTATTTAGTTATAATATTTTTATTAAAAAAAATTGATTTCAAATTTTTAAATATAATTAAAAATTTTATTGAAAAGTGATCTCACAATAAAAAGTAATTAAAATTACATTTTATTTATTTTTATTAGATAAAATTGATTTCAATTTTTTAAATATGATTAAATCTGTTTTATTGAAAAGTGATTTAACAATAAAAAATAATTTAGATTACAATTTATTTATTTAATAATTAGATAAAATTGATTCAATTTTTTAAATATCATTTAGTCTATTTTCTTAAAAAAATGTAATTTATATTACAATTTATTTATTTAATAATTAGATAAAATTGATTCAATTTTTTAAATATCATTAACTCTATTTTCTTGAAAAGTGATCTAACGATAAAAGTAATTCATATTACAATTTTATTTATTTATATTAAATAAAATTGATTTCAAATTTTTAAATATCATTAAAATTCACATTATTTATTTATTTTTATTAAATAAAATTGATTTCAAATTTTTAAATATCATTAAAATTCACATTAAGTTGATTAGTAAGTCTATTTTTATTGAAAAGTGATCTAACCATAAAAACCAAAGTAATTCAAATTACATTTTATTTATTTTTATTAGATAAAATTGATTTCAATTTTTTAAATATGATTAAGTCTATTTTATTGAAAAGTGATCTAACAATAAAAAGTAATTCAGATTACAATTTATTTATTTTTATTAAATAAAATTGATTTCAAATTTTTAGATATCATTAAAATTCACATTAAGTTGATTAGTAAGTCTAATTTGATTGAAAAGTGATCTAACCATAAAAACTAATTCAGATTACGATTAAAAAGGTAAAATAAAAGTAGATCAAATATTATGTCTCATTTTTTTTTTTTAGATATTTAAATGTGGTGTTTGATTCTAGATATATGTTGATAGAAATGAGAGAATTTTTTTTTTAAAAGAAGGTTGGTGTTTGATTTTAGATATATAAGTGTGATGTTTGATTTTAGATATATATTGATAGAAACCAGAGAAAATGTTTTTTTGATAGATTGAAATAATATTGAAAGTTTAGTTTTTTTTACTATTATAATTTTTTATAATTTATAGATTTTAACAAATTAATTGATGTTTCAAAAATAGAAATAAAGTTTATGTTAGTTATTAATTAAATTTTTTTTTTTTATATAATGAGTTAAAAAAACACTAAATCTATATAATAAAAAAATTGATGAAATATGTCAAAGATTTAGAGGATGTTGTGATTTTATGGGCTTTTTTTATCATGAGTGGAAAGAAGTATATTTTTCTAAAATATGCAAAATGTTATAACATTCATAAGAGATCAAATATATGATTTTATGGATATCTTTGAAAAATCCAAAGTACATCTGTACATGTATTAACACTTTACATGTATTTGTAAGTTTTAAGTTTTGAATGGATTTGGCTAATGATAAATGACTATTGGGAATTTGACGTTTTTCTTAATATTAAACATGATTTTTGAAATAAATTCAGATTTATTAATATAACTTTTCATATATATATATATATATATATAGAATTCAATGTTAAAGTTAATTAGTTTTTTTTCTAGATTATGTTTGTTGTTGTTTTTTTTAGGAAAAGACAAACTATCATTTTATTTAACAAGAAGCAGAACAAAATTACATTTTCTATAGGCCCAAGTCATTCAGAAAATAATACATTGTCTTTATTTACAACAATTGTAGATAATTTTCTAAATTTGATAATCATCAATAATAGGGAATACAAACGAGAATAAGAATACAACATACATTTTGACACAGAGAAACATCCATTTATTATTAACATCACAGAACTCTTACACTCAACCTGTAAAGTGTAGCTCACCTCTCTCTGTTCTTGATTCCACTACATACCCTTTGGTTGCAATACCTGCATAGGAGAGAGGCCTCGAATGTTGAAAAGATTATGACTACAATTTTTAGTGGAGTTATTCCAATCTAGGTATAATTCCTTTGTCCTAACATACATGCATATATACTTGTACAAATTTGCAAGAATGTTCCATATAAATATGCTGCAGAATTACATTTTATTTTCTGCATATAAATATCCTGCAGAATTGTTGTAATATGTCCAGTTAAATAAATAGTGGATTCCCACATCTTGTTGCTATATTGTTAGGATAAAGTTTATTTTTTATTGCCATGTATGATCCATATTTATGAAGGAAGCTATTCTTAAATATGAATGCTATGTCTTTGTATAGTGATTTGATTCCTAGATGTATATTTTCTACCTTTTTTGATTTGAACTTTTAACCTTTTACAAGAAGACTTGCATTCTTAACTATTAAAACCACTCAATATTTATTTAAAATAGGTATAGTTTAGATAATAGTTAACCACATTATAATTTCTTGTTATTTTCTTGTACAACTTTTTTTATTTAAAAATCTTATCGACCTCTCTTTACACCTTTTAAAACAACTGCTAGTTATATAGACACTCGCAGATTGCCCGAGCTATGAATTCCAAACGCGATACAGAGGTACAGACGGAATCCAAATTTGCCACGCTGTTTTTCAACAAAATGGCCTTTAGAAATGGTATCTCCTTCGTTTGGTCTGTATCATCTTATTTATTTAATAAATCACTTTATATTTTAAATAAAATCATTTCTTATTATTAAAAAAATATTGTTTTTCGAAATTAATTACATATATATGTATTTTCCAATGCTTTCACGGTGATTGTCATTGGGATGTGTTTAAAATTTGTAAAAAATTATTAAAAATATATATTAAAAATATTTCGATTAAGAAAGTTTCTCTCATTAAATATATAAATATATTTTAAATACAAAATAACGAAAAGTGAAAATCTCTCAAAATGAATTTACTACCATGTTTCAAAAATAAACCAAAACATAAAACACGCCTATAACATCTTAGGTTTACATTTTCTGCATAGTAATTTTCAATGTAACTAGAGTCATCCATACACTTAATTATCTATAATGATTCATTTGTAATTTTTATTTTAAATTAAAATCTCAAAAAGTTACTTAATTATCTACAATGATTCATTTGTAATTTTTATTTTAAATTAAAATCTCAAAAAGTTGATAAAGATTAGCTATGAAAATTATATAACTTTTGATTAATTTTTTATTTATATTTTTAAAATATGTGTTTTTTTTCATTTTTTAAAATATATTTTTTAATTTATTATAATATTTTTAATGAAAAATTATAAATATTTTGTATTTTTTCTTACCATTTCAAAATTCCAAAATTTATTAACATTAGTTAAGAAAACTATATAGCTTATTCATATTATGAATGTTGAGAGATCTTTCGATAAGAATCAAATGAAAAAACTTTTAGTTGATGACTTTGGACCCATCACTGTGATTCATTTTAAGACAAAATGAGAAACAATATTATAGCATTAAATTAAATAGATAAATAAAGATATTTATTTTTTAAAATTTTTAATTATATTTCAAAAACATGTTTTGATTTTTGTATTCATACTTTTAACTAAAAATTCCAAACTATAACATCAATGCTGCATAAAATCATTATAAACATATTTGATTTTTACAAAGTAGGTGAACTACTTAGTTTTGGAAGCCATTGCAATTATATGGTTTATATCCTTATTTTTAGCACAAGGATTCTAAGAAATTACATTCTTCATTTCACTATATATATATATATATATATATATGAAATTGCTTTAGTATTTACTTGAATTTGAGTGTTTGTAAATTTGTTGATTGAAGTCATGGTTAATATGAATTTAAAAAATAAAAAATAAAAAATTATACATATATTTACATTAAAATTTATACTCAATTATTTTACAAATATATATTTATCTTAAATTTAAATTTATTAATTAATGAAAAAAAATATTATAAATGTATTTAACATTTAGAAAGTGAGTAATCTACTTAGATTTGGAAGCAATTACAATGATATTTATATCTCTTCTTTTACACAAGGTTAACCAATATTCAACATTTATATTAAATTATTTGTTAAGTGGGATAAACCTTTTTTGATTGAAGAGGGTGTCAAACTCTATACGATAGGAGTTTTACGACTAGAACCCTTGGCTTGACATGGCAAGTGAGTGGTATATATTTTGTAATCACTGGAGAGTTACACTTGGCTTCATCCACACAGATCTTATTAACATCAACGACCACTAATCACATCTTATCGGCGTTACCAGTGGTGTTGCATTAACACGACCCACACCTCAGGATTATTTGGCCATCCCCTTTAACATGGGTCATCAATTGGGGCAAGAACAAGAACTCTGAGTTTATGTTAAACCACAACCCAACCCAAGGGACTGGATTCATAGTTAGTTCTATATAATATAGTGCTTTAATACAATAGTTCAATAAGTAATTATTAGGTATTATTGTTTTACACTAGTAGCTTGGGTACACTATAGATCAAACCCTGAGATACTAAAATCCACTAAATAAAAACATAGGACATACATGTCTAATTGAATTTTGCTCAATGATATATATATTATAAAAATTAAATTTAATAATAATTATTGGCTTGATTATGGAAATCTAAATACAAATTTTCCAATTTAATAAATCTATTGGCCTATCTTTGCACCTTTTTTTATGTTTATGGTGGCAATTGACATAAATAAATCCAATTGTACTTGTCAACATGGCAAACACAAAGTTAGCTACCCTACTTTATATAACTTGCCAATATAGCATACACCACTTCTTTAAATATATGGTGATATACTCCACTTCCAATAAGATCAATAAAAATTTACTCCAGTTTAACACCACATAGTAAGAATGGTGCTAACTTGTCCACTAAATATGGTGATTATGTACTTCATTTTTAATATGATACATAAACATTTGCACCACATTAACACCACATAACATAAGTGGTGCTAACTTATGGTACTAAAAGAAAAATTTTCTTATTGTGTAAAAAATTAGATACATAAGTCATAGAACATTCTACACAAAATTTATCAATTCAATATCTACCTATATTTAATATGCCCAACATTCTATACAAAATGTATCAATTTGAAATCTAACTACATTTAATATGCCTTCTCAAGAACATTTTACACAAAATGTATCAATTCAACATCTACCTATATTTAATATGCCCTGCAGCATCAAAATCAATATCAATAGAAGTAGATGACCTATCTAATTGTCTAGAACTAAATGAAGCACCTGGTGGAGGTGAATTACCAAACATTTCAGAACTAGTAGAAGCGGCATCAGTTGTACCAACAAATAATTTAGGATCATATCTGTCACCTAAAACAACATCATGTCGTGCAGATGGGCTAGGAATTTATTCAGAATCATATCTGTCACCTAAAGCAACTTCATGAGTATCATGTGTGTCACCTGGAGCACCATTATCAGTATCATCTCTTGCACCTAAAGCATCATTATCAGTATCATCTCTTGCACGTAAAGATTTACTAACATGTTGTTTTCTAGAGACATCTTTATCTCTTCTTCTAGGAGGAATATCTCTTCTTCTAGGAGGAAGAGTGTCAGCTACAACATCAAATTTTATTTTAGATACTTCTTTAGAAACATCAGACCCAAATTTGGTCAATTCAGTGCCTTTGTGAGTGTTGATCGATACCATCGCCATCTGATTCATCATCCTCAAAGTAGATTGGGCATTTATATGAGCATTTGTATCAGAAGCGACTTCTTCATAACACTGTATTAAATTACCCACGGCCTTAATATGGCCAGGCGATTGATCTCCTCCAAGAAGATGAAACAAATCTTTTCATACCAGATGAATAACACGCCGATGAATAAAATTGCATTCTGACATAGTATGCTCTCTTAAATACAAATAAGAAAAATAAATATAATTCAACTCTAAATTTTCAGATCGCCTCTGAAACCATCTTCATAGGAAAGAATACTTCCTAGACCCTAATTTAGTCTCCAAACGACAATATAATGACACAGGGATGAAAGTTTCTCTCCAATTGAAAAAATGTATTCGAAAATACATTGTAGATATAAATACCCCACATAAATAAAACCCCCATACAGGTAAACAACGTACTAACGATAGAAATAACCAGCTGAGCCAACTCATATGCCATGTTGAAAATATTAAAGTCACCTGCGTATCCTGTGCAGGTAGAAACAGAGTACAAAGGGGCAGAGAGCTTGCGTGCACAACACCGTGCATTCAAAAGGAATGGAGAAATAGTAAGGATGGAATTTAATGTTTATGGGAAGCAGCCACCATTGCAGAGGAGAATTTATGTTTGTATGGGCATAGCCGAATTTGCAGAGAAGGATTGAAGACTTTTGTCGTTAAACCACCCAACAAAAGAGTTTTAATGAAAACAGTATTTTTGGGCTTTTAAGCCCTCAACAACCAAATATGAAGAATTTTGTTTAAAACACGCCAAGTATTTTAATTTTTGAATGGGCCACGTCATAGTGGTCCCCACCACTTCATAGTTGATCGCAATCGCAAGTTTTTTGAGTAAGTGTCTTGTTGACATGAAGCGTTCCGATGCGATGCAATTATCGCAATCACAAATCACAACGGAACGATGTATGTTCCGCCATCCGAAAGTGTTATTTCCGATTGAAAGTTTGCGATGCGATTATCGCAATCGCAATCGCATTCACCAGCCACACCATCCACCATATTTTATGTTCCAATGAAAGTTTGCAATGTGATGTGGTCCCACCACAATCGCAATCGCAATATCACAAAGATGTTTTTCCACCAAAGTTTCACTGTAATATTTGCGATGCAATTGTCACAATTGCAATCGCAACATCCAAATATGTTTTCCGCTTATATGTTTCATTGCGATGCGATGCGATCTCCGTTGTGGGGTCCATCGCACATCGCTCATCGCAATCGCAAAGTCCAAGTTCTGCTGTTCCGACGATCGCAAATCACAAATCACAAATTCAAAGTTCATTCTGCCAAGTTTTTTGTTTCACCGATCGCCGATTGCGATGTGGGCTCCACTCGTATATCGCACTAAAGAATTTTTTAGGTTAAAGTTTATGTTCCAGCAATGTATTTTCTTTGTAATTTGTTTTTATGTTTTTTTTATGTTTTACAATGTCATGCCATATAAAAAGTGAAAGGCCCGTAGTATTGCATCATTGTATTGTATTGTTGTGTTGTATTGCTGTGAAAGCCCACAGGCAGAGAAAAACACAGTGAACCATAACAGAGCACTGTTTGTGCATTTTGAGAGATAGAGAGAAGTTTGTTTTGAGAGCACTGCGTATGCAGCAGTCAAGTATTTTGTAATCCCACTTTAGTGGAAGAATAAATTTGTAATAGTTTTTGTATGTTAAGGAAATAGAAAAGTTTTATTCTGCAATCTTTGTCCAGATATTCTCTGTGTTAGAAGGAGAGTATTATTCTCTCAGTTATTGTTCTGGAATTATCAGAAATTCCAGCATGGTATCAGAGCTAATCCAGGCTCTTTGAAGGTGTCAAAGAAGCTGAAGGAAGAAGAAGATTTGTTGCAGCAGTTCTCCAGCAGCGTGAAGGCTCAGCAGAAGATTAAAGTCCAGGTATTTCTCAAAAAAAAAATAGAAGTTGTTGTTTTGTTTAAAAGAGCAGTCCTTAGAGACAAAGTTTGTCTTTTAAAGAAGGAAAGACAGATTGTTTGAAAAACATAGTTAAGTTTAGTTCAGAGTTCAGTTTATAAGCAATGGCTGGACCAAGCACTAGTATGAGTATTGGAAATGCTCAGCTTCCACAATTTAATGGGAAGAACTATGATTATTAGGCTATTACCATGAGAGCCCTGTTTGCCTCACCAGACTTATGGGAATTTGTAGAAGATGGTTTTGATGAACCAGTTGATGAGAAGGCCTTTAATGCTTTAACTCAGGCAGAGAAGGATTTATTGAAGAGCAATAGAAAGAAAGACTCTAAAGCCCTCTTCTATCTCTATCAAGCAGTGCATGAGAGTGTGTTTCCAAGGATAGCATCAGCCAAGAGATCCAAGGATGCATGGGAAACTCTTAAGATAGCCTATCAAGGTATGGAGAAAGTGAAGACAGCAAAACTACAATTGTTGACGAGAGATTTTGAAACTCTCTGTATGAAAGAGTCTGATAACATAGACTCATTCTTCACACATGTGATTGGGATGGTCACACAGATAAGGTCCCATGGAGAAACACTTGAGGAAAGAAGGATTGTGGAGAAACTATTGAGGAGTCTACCCTTAAGGTTTGATGTTATTGTAACCACTATTGAAGAGACAAAGGATCTCACAAAGTTCACAGTAGATGAACTTCATGCATCTCTGATGACTCATAAACAGAGATTGGAAAGATCAGTAAATCCATCTCTAGAGCATGCCTTCAAGACGCAGATGCCTTTTGGAAGAGGAAGAGATCAAGGCAGAGGAAGAGGAAGAGGCAGAAGCCAAAACAAAGGAGGAAGGAACAACCTTTCACATTCACATGGAAGGAGCAGCAATCAGAATCAAAGCCACGGCCAATGCAACAGCCAACAAGGTGGACACCAACATGCTCATGGACAAAGGTATGAAAAATCCAATATCCAATGTCATTATTGCAAAAAATATGGGCACTATGCCAATGAATGTAGGAAAAAGCAAAGTGACATGAATAATAGGCAGAATGCTAATCTAGCAAAAGAAGAAAAGAGCCCAAAGAATGTATTGTTAACATGTAATGTAGCACAAGATAGACAAGATGATGTATGGTTCTTAGATTCAAATACAGACATATGTGACTGAATGTTAAGTCCCTATATTAATAGTGTAGTCCCTTATTATGTTAGTGTAGCCCCACTATTGTTATTATTGTACCCCTATAACCCCCATATTGTTATTATTGTGCCCTTACATTATTATTGTTGTGTTAACAAGATTACATTATGGCCCCACTAGATTATATCAGGCCTGCATGGACTCCTATATATAGGAAGGAGGTTTTGTTCATTTGTATCATCCAAAGAATTGTTCATTCATGTAATGTATTGGAGGTTGCCCCCTCGAAGTGGCTTATTTCTAAGGTGTTCATATCTCTTTTCTTCTATTTTTGGAGCTGGTTACACAACATTTGGTATCAGAGGCTTTGGATTCTAGGGTTTCGCTGCTCCAAACAGGTCATCGTGGAATTTTCGCTATAAATTTGTTTCTACGAAGTTTCAGAAGCTGAAATATTTAGGGTGCGAAGACAAAATCCTGAGGAAGATTGTCTAAAAATTTCAAACCTTGTTTCACAACATTTTCGAAGATATCATCTGTGGAAGTTAGGTCTTTTTTCAGGCTCCTAAATAGGTCATCGTGGAATTTGCGCTATAACTGTTTTTCTACGAAGGTTCAGAATCTGAAATTCATATGGTGCAAAGCTGAAATCCTAAGGAAAGTCATCAAAAAATTTCAGATCTTCGTTCGCAATATTTTTGGAGATATGATCTGTGGAAGGTAGTGCTTTTTCAGGCTCCTGAATTTCATCTCAAAGAGGTGATCGTGGAAACATTTCAATAACTCTCTCTCTGGGCATCGGATTGGAGTGCCGTAAAAATTGGTCGCAAGTAAACAGAATGTAGTTTCTTGGCTATCAATTTTAGAGACAAAGGACAAAACAGTGACACGTGGAAAGTCGTACAAGTTCGCTCTACTAAACCAATCCATAATTAGGTCATTGTGGGAGATTGGACACAACTTTGTCTTGGAGAATCCAAATCAGGTCAGACCTGTGGCATTCAAAAGATAATTCAGAGGGATATTTCATTGCTGAATTTTAGATATTGAAGAGTCACAATCACAGAGATAATCCAATTCCAATATCGAGCTCCTCAAAAGCAAGTAAAAGGTGTGTATTGTTTTTCCTGAATTGCATAAATCTTGTTTGAAAAATCAGTTTGAAGTGATTCCAAGGGCCTATTAAGCATATATTTCAGTATTGCATTCTGAAATGCCTCCTAAAAAGAATTCAACACCCATTAAGCCCTCAGAAATCTATACTATGATGCATGAAGTGGAAGAATTGCAGTATGAGATATCAAAATTACGGTACCAAGTGCAACAAATTTCGATCTTACGAAGAGCAACCGAAGCTCACATAGATGGTTTAAAAGAAGAAATGGAGGCTAAGTTGGATGGTTTGAAGGATAAAATAATAGCTAATATGGATGATAAATTAGTGGAAGATGACATCGAGCATCAACAACAAGTTCTCCAACACTCAAAGGATAACCTAACTTTGGTGCAGAATCTAATGAAACAACAGGAATATCAACATCACATCGAAAGAAGTACTGAAGTGGTCACAAAAACAAGAAATCAACAAGTATGATCAATTTCAGAGTATCTCAGCAAGTGGAAGAACTTTCCTGTAAAAGATTCCACATGGGAGGATGAGAATTTCATACAGAAGCATCAAGAAATAATCAAGCGTTGAGGACAACACTTGTTTCAAAGGAGAGGCATGTTAAGTCCCTATATTAATAGTGTAGTCCCTTATTATGTTAGTGTAGCCCCACTTATTTTATTGTTGTACCCCTCTAACCCCATATTGTTATTATTGTGCCCTTACATTATTATTGTTAGGTCAAGCCTAGGATTACATTATGGCCCCACTAGGATTATATCGAGGGAAATACGGACTCCTATATATAGAAAGGAGGTTTTTTCATTTGTATCATCCAAGAATTGTTCATTCATGTAATGTATTGGAGGTTGGCCCCTCGAAGTGGCTTATTTTCATGTCTACATTCTTTTCTTCTATATTTTTTGAGCTGAATACACAACAGAAATTACAAGAATGTTTGCCAATCTTGATGAAGTTAAACTTGGCAACCAGGAACTGATACTAAGATTTATGTCAAGGGAAAAGGCAGAGTTAGTATTCGTGCAAGAAATGGTGAGAAAAAATTTGTGCCAGATGTGTACTATGTTCCTAGTTTGAAATGTAATCTTTTGAGTGTTGGGCAACGCATAAACAAAGGTTACAATGTAGTTTTCAAGAATGATGTGTGCACAATAATAGATATACCTCCAAGCAAGAAGATTATTGCTGAAATACAAATGACCAGCAATAGAATGTTTCCACTCAAGCTCAACACTAACTTGAAGGGAAAAGGAAGGAATGTAGCAGCTGTAACTCAAGAGGTCTTTCAGAAGGAAGTGAAAGATGAGAACTGGTTATGGCACTTGAGATTTGGACATTTCAATTTCGGAGGATTAAATTTGTTGCACAAAAAAGGAATGGTAAGAGGTCTACCATTGATTGAGAAACTAGATAGCCTATGTGAAGGCTGTATCTTGGGAAAACAACATAGAGAAAACTTTCCATCAGGAAAGAGCATAAGGGTGAAAGCACCCTTAGAAATCATCCATTCAGATTTATGTGGGTTGATGCAAACAACATCAGTTTCAGGTAGCAATTACATGCTGGCCTTCATTGATGATTTCACAAGGAAAGTGTGGGTTTATTTTCTGAAATATAAAAGTGAAGTCTTTGAGAAATTTTTCCACTTTAAAGTTCTAGTAGAGAAATAGAGTGGACAACATATCAAAGTTCTTAGAACTGATAGAGGAGGTGAGTACATATCAAAAGAGTTTCTGTGTTTTTGCAGAGAGAATGGCATACATAAGAATTTTACTACAAGGTACACCCCACAGCAAAATGGAGTTTCTGAAAGGAAGAATCGAACCATAATGGAAATGGTGAGAAGTATGCTGAAGGAAAAACACTTCCCAAATGAGTATTGGGCAGAAGCAGCAAATTGTGTTGTGTATATTTTAAATAGATGCCCAACAAAAATTGTAATGAACAGAGCTCCAGAAGAAGCATGGAGTGGAAAAAAGTAGGGTGTCACCCACATCAGAGTTTTTGGGTGTGTGGCATATGCACACATTCTAGATCAGTTGAGGAAGAAGTTGGATAGTAAGGGGGAGAAGTGCATCTTCCTTGGATATTCTGAAGATTCTAAAGGATATAGATTGTATAACCCGTCCACAAAGAAATTTGTGATAAGCAGAGATGTTCAATTCATTGAAGAGGAAGCATGGGATGGAAGCATTGAGAAAACAGTAAATGTCAAAAGTTGTTTATCTCATGATGAAGATGAGGAAGACGTGGCTAAAAATAACACCTCATCGGTAACAAAACCTCCACTAACACAAGGACAACAAGGGACACCTCAAGCAGGAGTAAGAACACCCTTGAGAAGAAATAAAAGTGCTTCTCCAAGCACACCACATGGAGCAGATTTGAGTGCTTCTTCAAGCACAACTACACCAAATGAAAGAGGAACAAGATTCAGAAATTTAAATGAGATCTATGAGTAGGAAGCGGCAAATGAAGGTATGAACTCCTTATTTGCTTTGTATTGTCATGTTGATGATCCTATTCATTTTGAAGATGCCATAAAAGATAGAAAATGGATAGAAGCTATGGATGAGGAAATTAATGATATAGATAAGAATAAAACATGGGAGTTGGTTGATCTCCCAGAAGGAAAATAAGTCATTGGAGTAAAATGGGTCTACAAGACCAAAAGCAATGCTAAAGGTAAGATAGAAAGACACAAGGCCAGACTTGTTGTCAAGGGATATAAGCAGCAACATGGAAGAGACTATGAAGAAACTTTTGCACCAGTTGCAAGAATGGAAACAGTGAGAGCAGTGCTGTCAATAGCAGCACAAAACCAATGGAAAGTATACCAAATGGATGTAAAATCAACATTTTTAAATGGAGTTTTAATGGAAGAGGTTTATGTGGAACAACCTCTCGGCTATGAGAAAAAGGGACAAGAACACAAAGTGTTCAAATTGAAGAAAGCTCTTTATGGGCTGAAGCAAGCACCAAGAGCATGGTACAGTAGGATAGATTCCTATCTACTGGAAAATGGGTTTGAAAAATGTGAAGGTGAACCCACATTATGCATCAAAGAAAAGGATGGTAAGATGCTCATTGTTGTGTTATATGTTGATGATGTGATATTCACAGGTAATGATGATTACCTCAGTGAAAATTTTAAAACAGTCATGAAAGATGAATTTGAAATGACTGACATGGGATTATTGAGATACTTCTTAGGAATAGAAGTAGAGAAAAATGAAAATGGGATTTTTATCTCACAAGCAAAGTATGTTAATCAAGTTTTGGAAAGATATAATATGCAGGAGTGCAAAGCAGCAATTACTCCCACAGTAATGGGATTGAAGTTGAGTAAAGATGACAGCAGCAAGGATTTTGATCCAAGTTTGTATAAAAGCATAGTTGGCAGCCTCATGTATTTGACTGCAACTAAGCCAGATATTATGCATGCTATTAGTTTGATTTCCAGATTTATGGAAAGGCCAAAAGAAGCACATTGGCAAGCAGCAAAGAGAATTCTAAGGTATGTGAAAGCAACTAAAAATTATGGGATTTTATATACTACTTCAGAAAATTTAGAGTTAATTGGTTACACTGATAGTAATTCGGCTGGAAGTGTAGATGATCGGAAAAGCACATCCGGTTATGTTTTTCATATGGGTTCAGGAGCCATTTCATGGGCTTCTGAGAAACAACTTATTGTAGCATTATCTATAGCAGAGGCAGAGTATGTGGCAGCTACAACAACAGTCAAGCAGTATGGATGAGAAGAATGTTGGAAGGAGAGTATTATTCTCTCAGTTATTTTTCTGGAATAATTAGAAATTCCAACATGCCATGCTCAGAACTTGCCTCTCAGGTCTCGCTCTGATTCCTGCTAAACTACGGTTTTTAGTGCAAAATTGTCTTCTCCATCTCTGATTTCTGCTAAATGTTCCCAAATCCGCGGATTCCTTCTAAACAAGGGTTCTTGGGCAAAAATTCTTAGCTCCCTCTCTGATTTCTTCTTAAAGCTTCCAACTTCACTCGCCTTAGCTCCCCCTCTCTTTGAATGCCAAATTCTCAGCTCCCTCTCTATTTTTTTTCTAAATAAAGAGTGCTCAATAATGATTGTGATGATTATATAGGCATTTTCTTTTGAATGAGACCACTTTTTATTTTGTCAACATACTTTTTTTGCACAGGACACCTGTTGTTGTTCATTCATTTGTGAACACGACACCTGTTGCTGTTCATTCGTGGGTAATGAAACCTGTTACGAATTAAATAGATGAAACCATTGTGGCTAATGGAACGAGTGGGTAATGAAGAGTAATGGAACGGGCTGGATAATGGAAAGAGAGGTGTAGTTATGAAGAGAGTCTGAATTAATTCTCTCATTATTCTTCACGACCTCTGCACTTGGTATTTCGACTCCCATGCCGAACAGCTTCCACAAATAATGCCTACTCTTTCTAGAAGGGCTTTTGTTTACTTCCGGTTTTATGTACTGTGTTTTACTATGCAGCGCGATCCACCTATTCCAATTTCTCTCCCACCTGCAGCTGGACACCACAGCCTTTTGCTCAATGGACAGCACAGGCTTCTGCTCAACGGACAACACAGGCTTCTGCTCAACGATATTCAATTCGCCCATCAAACAACAGGTATGTCTTGACTGGTAATTCCAATATTATAATTCATGCTACATCCATGACCTCTGCAACCCAATGTTGTTATTAAGCTCATTCATTTTCTTAGAGGATAAAGAACCCTGAAACTCATGGTTGTTTCCCGCTGATGTTGACATTCATCTTAACTAGCTTCACTTTTGGTTCATTACCCTAGCTTCTCTGACCTCAATACTAAGCCGAATTGGTGTTTTATTTTCTCTCGACATCATCATTATGTCTTTGAAAACTATGTGAAATCTAATGAATTTATCAAAGAGACTATAGATGAGCATTCAATTTTTCAAACCGTTGTAATCAAGATAAATGGAAATTTGTCTACCAAATCATTTGCCATCGTGGCTGAAATGGTAAAGAAATGAAACTCTGACAACAATCTGATCCACAAATAAAAACCCTAAGTAGGCACTTCTAGGGTTTTATCTAATCGTTATTCGATTTACCAGATAGCTCACATCAGCATATTGTGCTTAAACAAACCCTAGGATTTTTCATCCTCTACAAAGGGAACAATGTTGAGGCTATCTCTGAAGACATCTTTTCTATCGATAGGCATTTTAAATTTCACAAAACAATGCAGCATACCTCCTTAAGCCGATTTCTAGAATTCATAATCCTTCGTGAAAATCATCGCAAGTATGTGTCGACTCGTAATTTCATTCCCGGCATTCCAATTGCACTGGTAATTGCCCCATAGGTTAGTCCGCATAGCACAGTCATCGATTCAAGGGATCAAAAGAGAAAAACTACCCTATATAAGGGTTTACTATATACATTACAAAGAAATCACAGGAGATGTCACGATCTCCTCATACCCATCTCTGAAAACTCTCATATGGAAAGAGCCTGGATCTCTTCTACAAGCTTGTTATACTCAGATGTTATGAAAGTATATTTCTGAAAATCTGGTTTTAAATGGCTTTTCCATAAAACTTTCAAACACTCATTCCCACTGATGCTCATGAGACATGGATATGCTTAATGAACTATTTTATCCTGATAATCTCAAAAAATAATGTCTCAAATCAATACTTCTTTATCTTCTAGATTGCCTCAACTAGCCCGAAACTAAAATGGAGTATCCATAGATTTTGATGTCTCCAATTCCTCCTTCTAGATCTTTTGCCATAAAAATGGAGATCTGTTTGATCCCTGAAATTTGTATACCTCTGTCTCCACATCGATTGGGAGATTTTGTAGTTGCCCTGTCAAAATATTTAACTAGGTGATTTTTTAATATTTTTGCAATAATTTTTTTTGGGGGATTTTATTAGAAATCTGATTTTTTGGAGATTTTATTTTAAATTTGATTTGAAATCAAGAAAATTATAAAATGAAAATTTTAAATTGTTGAGTTTACAAAATACCAATATCCCAAAAAATTTCTGAATGTTGTAATCATTTTTGCATTCAAAATGCAATTTAAACTAAAGAAATATATAAATTATGTAACCAAATTCTAGCTTAAAGAACTAAAAATATCACCTCATTAAGCTAGGTCTAAGACACAGGACATTTTGTGAATGCTCCATCACAATACCTATAAGACTTGGTATTTCCATCCTTGGGTCTGCAACTGATCTCCGTTTCTCCATTTTTTTTTTTGGCTGGATAAACTCCTTTGCATTTAGCAGAAGTCTTGAATGGTGATATGTCTGTTAATTTAGATAAACTCCTTTCAGTTTGGAAGAAGTATTGAATGGTGATATCTTTGTTGGAAGTATTGAATGGTGAGATATTTGTTTTCGATTTTATAGGTAGATATGGATAGCTGATCAAATTTCAATATCAGATATCTGTGTTAAAAGTCTTGAATGGTGAGACCTATGTTTTTTAGTTTTATATGTAGATATGGATAGCTGATCAAATTTCAATTTCAGTTTTGTTTCAAAGAAGAGGCAAGGAAATATAAACACAATACACAAAAGGGACCTGATCTATAAGACCTCTTCTTGGAATCAAAACTTAAGTTTGATGCAGGATTATATTTATGGGGTTTATTACATTAATAATGTTTTTTTAATATTATATAGAGTTTAATTTCACTTGAGTTATTTTCACCAGCTCCCACAAGGACCTGTGGTAATATTTCTCTTCATTACCCTGCATGTTATTGCTTGAATATAAATATGTATATGAGATTTTGACACACGCATTGGCACAAGTGATACTATTAGTCTGCACAACACCACGTACAGAGGAAATGTTATCAAACTTTTCCCACTCTCCCATTAGGGTTATTAGGGTTTAATGGGTATTCATAGCTAGAGTCTCGAGACCAGTTCCCTGTCAAACCGGTAATGATTTATGTGCAATATGTATTTTAAAATGGTTGTTGCTGCAATACTAGGTGACATGTCGGGTACTTTGTACATAGCACTGTCTGCGTGTAGCTTTCTTTAGCAAGGGTTTCAAGTCTAATTCTAATAGGCTTTCATTGCTTCTTCCGGTGACTTTGACTTGTTTTAAATTACAGAAGCTGTGGTAAGTAACTTAGCATAAAATTACTAAGGTGCTATGGTTTTCAGAAAGTGGAACTTGCTAGGGATTGAGATCCTTGATGATAGGGTCTTAAGTGGCCATTGATGTTGAGTATGTAGTTTGTGTTTTTGTTGAATGTTGAATTTGGGCGATAGCTTGTCGCTGATCACAGTCCCCTCGAGTTCAATTTACAATAGACATTGTTGTTACTAGCCTATATTGTCTATTGGCCATATGGTTGAAGAGAAAGTAGAGGATGTGCTTAGTATGAGGAGATCTAGGTTCAAATCTCTTGGACAGCTTGGTTGTTATTCTCTAATGTGGTGCCAAGCAACAAATAAATATTAACTTCGTGTAAAGTTGTCTTCTATGAAATAAGATACGCTACATCTACATCTACATCTCAAACTTTAAATGGGCAGGTTTTTGACCTCTGAAATTTTTTGCAGACTTAATGAATCTCTGTTATGTAGAAGTATCATAAATTTTATTTATAATGTTAGCTCCACATTTTTAGCTGCTTTGAATAACAAAAGATGTGTGTTTTTTACTATCACTTTCTTTTCTTACATATTTTCCTTTGGTTTAAACTTAAATATGAATTTAATCCTACACAAATGATACCATGTTGGTTATTCTATCTCTCCAATATGTATCCTAATGTTTCATATCTGATATTTTGTAAAGGACATACTCTAATTTGTTTGAAATATAAATAGCTTTTAAAATTGTATGCTTGGTTCAAGAAAAAAAATTATGAAAAAGCATGAATTATAAAATGTTATCCTTGTGATTTATATTTTTGACTGATTATTTGGCTGTTTATTGAAATGTTGAACTATTCTATATTTAGCACGTTATGTTTCCTTAAAACCGGTGTTTAAACATTTTTCCCTTGTTTGTCATCTGACTGTCCGTTGAATAGGACTGTATGTTAGTTTCACACTGAACTCCCTAGTTTAGCCTACTCAATGTTACACACACACATTTTTGCCAAATTACCTGGGAAAGATTGGAATTTTTTGCGACCAGATTATGCCAAATTTCCTGGGAAAGATTTCAAGTTTCTGGATTTTGCCAAATTTTCAGGGAAAGATTACAACTTTTTGCAACCATATTTTGCCAAATTTCCTAGGAAATATTGCAACTAGATCATTTTGAAATGCAGTACATTCATCACTAAGAAATTGTAGATCCTAAAAATCTCAAATTGTAGCGCATTCACCTTGAAGAAAATAGACTCACAGAGTGACAGGTCTGATCAAAATTGGTCAATTTTATCCATCTTCACTTGAAATACCCAACGTCGGTATATAATTTTATGCTTCTGAGTGTGACAGACCTGATCAGAATTGGCTACCTCAGACCGTTTCCTGCATCAAATACTTGTTTCTTATAGTGTTAGCATTTTGTGAAGGGTTATATAGACCAACGCCTATTTACAATAATATTATAGCCTAAGTCAGCAAAAAACCCCCCAGATGGTTTAGTATCACATATCCCACATGTAGAGCATGGATTTCTAAGGACACATGTCAGCTATGCAAGTTTCTTTTGCATAGGACGAACCTACGTCATAATTTGAATGGACATTTAATATTGTGTACTACCTCTAAAAAAAAAAAATCAAAGACAATTTTTATCTTCTGCTTTTTAAACCTATGCCTTTTTCACATTCATATCCACAAAATTTAGTCCCATGCTAATTTATTATACCCTCCTCTAATGCATTTCCTTCAATTGAAAAGTTAGGTGTTCATTATGAACTGATCTATAGATAGGGATTAAAAAAGTGCTAATTCATGCTTCGCTTGCAATTTATTTAATGCATTAATATCTCTTCCAATGCATTAAAATGAATTACAGGTGTTACATTACAAAAAAAGAAGGTTGTACTTTGTTACTGCGATGGAGCCAACTTTGACTGAGAATGCCATCCCCATATTGTTGAATGGTTCAACTGAGATTTAACCTCTACTCCAAATAATCAACATCAGATCTGTCTATTCATCAAAAACTAGCTCTTCACACTACCACATTACTCTTTCTGATGGGACGTATCAAAACATAACATTGCTACCATTTGCTTATAGCACACAAATTGTATATGAAGACATCTAGATCAGTTCGATCATTTTACTTAAGAAAGCAGCTTGCACAGTTTCTCAAAACTCTTCGTAAGAATACATTGTGTATTAACCTTGTTCCTTTATTCTATTTGCATTATTCCTGCATAACAATGAATTTTACACTCATTTTTTCTTTTAAAAAATTTCTTCATTCATTTCAGATCCATTCGAATCCTAGAACTTGAGGTTGTCCGATGTAGCTCACCTTTGGTTAAAGACTCATTGGCACTATTACCTGCAAAGGTAGGTGAATCCCATTCAAGCTCTTCATCAGCAAATGGGTCTCTGCCAACTATTGTAACTCCTAAAAATACATCCACAACAACACTTGTATCATTCAAATCACTCAATCCGTACCGAAAGTACTGGTCAATTCAAGGTAGAGCATCAGCAAAGACACCTTTGAAAAATTACAGCACCGCACATGGCTCAGGAAAAGTCTTCGGCTCTGATCTCATTGGACGCGATAGAGATGAGATTCACCTTTCTGCATTTGCTAAATTAGCTGAATCCCTTTATAATATCATTGAAGTTGGGCAACTATATATTGTTTCTAATAGAACAATTAAACAAACCAACCCAAACTACAAACATTTAAACAACAAATGGGAGATTTACTTATTTGTTGCATCAATTGTCAAACCATGTTCAGAAGATGATCCAACATTCGCTTACCAAAGCTTTCATTTCAAAACGATCACTGAAATCAAATCTACAAGCCCAAATACCATTGTAGATGTTCTTGGTGTGGTTAGCTCCACCTCTCCTGCTACAACAATTCGAAGAAGAGATGGGACTGAAGAAAAACACTCACACTGAAGGACAAGTCAGGTTTTAGCATTGATTTAACAATATGGGGAGATCAATGCGTCTCTATAGGAAAGGACCTAGCTGAACTTCACTCTTCTGACAACCCGCCAATCCTTTGTGTCAAAGGAGGCGGGTAACTAAATTTAATGGAATCACTATAGGGACAATCTCCACTACCACCCTTCTCATAAATCTGAACATTGAAGAAACCCAAAAACTCCATACTTGGTTTTGTGATACAGGCTACAACTCTTCATCTCCATCTTTGAGCATGAACTATAATCTGGCTTCCAAACGAGCTCTACCACAAAATACAATTCAAGAAATATCTAGCATGTAAGTCTCTGAGAAGGCAGTATTGGTTTCGATTCATGCCACAATGACTACTCTACACATGGACAACTTCTATTTTCTTGCTTGTCCATTAGATTTCAATGGGAAACAATGCATGAAAAAAGTAATCCACCATTCTAACAATCTTTGGCATTGTACTAAGTGTAACGATGAATTCCCAGAATGTGACTATCGTTACAAACTAAAAACCGATATACATGACCATACCGGACATCTTCAAAATGTCACTACCTTCAATGATGCGGGAAATGAACTCATGGGCATCACAACTAAAGACTTGTTCCTCCTCTCTATTGAACCAACTAATCTTCACAAAATCTGTAGCTGAATATCAGGCCGCCACTTCTTGCTGTCATTTTCCATCAAAATAGAGTACTACAATGGTGTTGAACATCTGCAACCTATACTAATAAGTTTAGAAGAAATTCAGTATGATGTTGCATGCAAGGAGGTCCTAGAAGACATTGCCACACTTACCATTTCACAACGCTATGTTATTTGTCACCTTTGACCTCTCTTCTTAGATGCACAACATGCTACTTTTCTACACATAAAAGAACATCTTTGTATAGTTCAATTTTCAATACCATTCTAAAATACAACCATGTTGTTGTACTGAACAATTTCTTTCGCAATACTTTTTTTCAATAATTACAAATATGTATATTTACCCCTTGAAAATTTAAATAATATAGATAACTATGTTTGGCACCACAAAAGTGGTTTTCTTTATAATAGTGTTTATTAACATGTATGGCAAATTCAATTCAAACTCTCTCTATCGCTTACTAATAGTTATTTACAAAGTTGAGCATCTCACAAAATGTCATACATTTCATATGCATTCATAACTCAATTTTGCTTTGCTAAAAATTCCTCACATCTCATGCCTAACATAGATTTATTTGTAATTTCTTAGATATGTCATAAAACAATGAAGATGTGGATAAAAGATCATGACGATGTCTTCTTTATGCTCAAAATAAAGAAACAATAAATGCGCGTCGACGACTTCTTTATAAAAATCGAAAAAACACTCCCGCTCCCACTACACAACCTCCCTCTTCAAGTGCTCTCCCAAATATGCATGCCATTTCACCCTACCTTCATCAAAACCTATATAACCCCCCCCCCCCCTTAATGAAGAACACTGTCACTTTAGACACAGAATAGATAACCTCTCTACATTGCATGTTTGCACACTATGCAAAGAATCATATCCAGATATGAAAAAAAACATTCACATGGTACACTTTCTTGCTCTTGGTGTGCAACATCTAAATCTAAAAACCATTTCACTCATGTGAACAACATGGACCCTGGCGAGCAACCAAATGTCCTACAAAATTTAACACAGATTGAGGAAATGTTGATCACACGTGTAAATCCCATTCTGCAAGTAACACATGCTCGTGGTGGTCAATACAAATATAGTGGCCATACAATCAGCTTCCCTCAAGACATCACTTCTATTGCGAAATACCTACCTCCCCTTGTTTCTGAGTTGGATATCCTCATTGTCAGAAGACAAAACCCTTCTGAAACGTCTTATGAATTCATCGTATCTAAATCATGTGTACTGGAAGCTCTTGAATACAAACTCACTCATGATCCTTACTACAGAGATGTTGAACTCATCCCATCTGCAATTTCTGCTCTACCAGATCAGCCTACAGATATTTCTTATCATATTCATAATGTAACCACATCCTCATTTATACCCCAGGAAACCATAATCGATTCTACTCATGATCTTGATGTCGTGCTAAATCCATTGGCTATCCAACCTTCTTCATTTGTTCCAATTCCCCCAAACATGTGTAGTGAACTTGATCACATTCGTGTTTACTTGCACTCCACAAATCCAAACTCAACAAATTCAATCGATTGGCCTACAATATCTCTATCACCTATGAACGAATACACTACTAAGGGCCTCTTTGCTATGGCATTCCCCACACTTTTCCCAACAGGCATTTCCATGATCGCACAACCAAGAATTACAAAAGTTGAGATGCACGAATATGCCTTGCATCTATTACGCACCATGACAATCACTTCGGCCAGCATTCGAGATTCCGTTACTACATATATAACACACTAATGTGCTACCGTAGCCAATCAACTGCCAATGTTTTTGTTAGAAAATACATTGAAAATAACTTTCCAACAACTGTTTCAGATTTGCGAAAATCTCTTCATGAATTCCCACACTCAAGAATTCCCGAACAAGTTATGCACTTTGGCTCATCCCTACGAGGTACACGCCCTTTTTGGAACAAGTGTTGTAATGAGCTAACTGACATGATCACACAACTTGGGAGCCCAACATTTTTCTTCACTCTAAGTGTTGCTGATACCAAATGGCCTGACCTACACAAGATTATGCCTACTGACATGCCCTCAAATTCAAACACTCATTACAAGTGGAGAATTCAAAATATAATTAACAATCCACATTTAGCATCCCAATATATGCATTGCAGATTTACAATTTTTCTTGAAGAAGTTCTACAAAAAATCCTCCATGAAATTGACTATTGGTGTAGGTATTTTCAATTACCATTCCTCTTTAAACCTAATATTAATTTACAATAGATTTGGAGCAATAACATCTTTCAATGTTTCATACAGATAAGAATGGAAACATCGAGGATCTGCACACATACATGGATTCCTTTGGTGGCAAAATGCACCAAACATGGATTCCCTCAATTGGAACAATGACATGGAACTTCTCAATGCTCAAAGATATTTTGACCACTATGTCACTGCTTGGAACCCGCGACAACCCCAACATCGCGAATCTGTACTCTACCAATCAGCAGAGCACAACCCATGTCTTCTCGACACATCATCAATTTTTGAGTCAACCTAGACAGAAGACTATGAAGAGCTTGTGAACTATGTCCAACACCATACAAAGTGTCATGCATCTTCTTGTCTTTGCAAAAAAAACAAAGTTCTCAGTTGTTGCTACAGAGTACCACGGGAGTTGAATGCCACATCTTCACTCTTCATAAACAACAAAGGTCAAAAAACCTACAAACCTGCACGTAACGATGATAAATTGAACATCCATAATACCGATCTACTTTCCATCTGGAGAGCAAATGTTGATTGTCAGCCAGTATTTTCACGCCATGCCGTGTTAACCTATATTTCTAAATATGCAGCCAAAGAAGAAACAAAATCAGAAATCTATAGCCAAATTTTATTACGCCTCTCAAACAACGTCACTCCAGACGCACCTACTATCACTGTTGTCTGAAAACTCCTTACAGAAACCATAGCAGAAAGAGACATTGGGGTGCAGGAAATATGCCATATGTTGCAGAAATTACCACTCACACTCTGCAGTCATACATTTGTTTCTCTAAATGTTAATAGAACTATATTCAAACGTGTTCTACATGCTTCCGAAAATCCACACGCGACACCACCATTTATTCTCACATACATGAATAGACCTTCTTCATTAGAGTTGTTGCCCCTCATTGAAGCTGCACGTTCTTGGTCATTTTCTCTTCGTCGTAAGCAAAACCAATGGAAACACATTTCCCCTCTGATGGTTGTCCATATCTTGCCACGATACACCACAATCCCTTCCCCTACTGATCCAACCTATGCCACTTTCTGTTGGGATGAATTACTATTGTATTTCCCTTTCCGTGCCCTCCCCAATGACATTGGATCTAGCAACGAGGAAATCATTGCACACTGGGAACAAAAAAAAAGGAACATATACATCATGGCATGTTCATCGTGAAGATGAAACCCCACAATCTCCACAATCTGAAGATGAATCTACTCCTGTATCTACCCCTCCTGACATCCCCCTTGACCCCGTCCAAATGAATGAATGGGAAATCCTCTCTCACCTTCACCCAGGTAACAACATCGAAATTGACACCCTTGGAATCATTGGCAATCGTGACTTTGATCTTAATCATAATTGGTCTCACACTTACCTGCCTCTCGACTTGCAAGAAACTGCCATCAATTTCATAGAATAAAATCGCTCAAATAGTCAAAACCAACATCGTCTTTTTTCAAACCTTCTTAAAAATCACATATTATCTCCTACCCAACAAGAAGCATTCACACATATTATTTCTTATTTCAAAAACCCTCTACCAAAACCCCCAACCAAAACCATCATACAAGGGACAGCCGGAACCGGAAAATCTGCTTTAATATAATCTCTACAACGTGCATTTATTGTAAACTCCTCAACATCTAAAAGCCCATTACTGCTACTTGTGTGGGTGCTGCAAAAGCTATGCTTGAGAGGGAGCTAGACTTGCATGCAATGAAGGAACTGCTTGTTCCAAAAGATGAGCCTCCAGATGTGGCTCAGCCACAAGAGGAGATTCATGGAGTGGAGGAGTTCACTCATGCAAATGCAAACATCAGACAAGGCAGAAAGTGGACCACAGAAGCTGAGAGACTGAAGCTTGATGCGACACAGAATGTAGGAGTCCCTACATCACAACGCAGATAGAGATAGTCACCTGATCGATTTACTAGATACATGGCTCTTATGAGCAAGTGTATTGTGACAGAGCCATCTTCTTTTGAAGAAGCAGTGCAGGAGCCCACATGGGTAGATACCACGGTGGAGGAGTATGACTCCATTGTCAGGAACAATGCTTAGGAGATTGTTCCAAGGCTGGTGAGAAAATTAGTTGTAGGATCAATATGGATCTACAAGGTAAAGCAAGCTACTGATGGGAGCGTCGAGAAGTATAAGGCAAGATTTGTTGCCCAGGGCTTCTCATAGATCAAGGGGATTTACTATGAAGAAACCTTTGCACCTTTCGCACGGTATTCTTCCATAAGGACCATCCTTTCTCTCTCAGCGCAGATGGGTTGGCACATTCATCAGATGGATGTGAAGACTGTGTTCCTTAATGGGATCATTGAGGAAGAGGTGTACATTGAGCATCCTGAAGGATTTGAGATCTTCAGCTTCGAGTCGCATGTGTGCAGGCTCAAAAGAGTGTTGTATGGGCTGAAACAAGCACCTTGTGCTTGGTACACTCAGATCGACAGTTATTTCACTGGACTTGGCTTCACTAAGAGTGAGGCGGATGCAAGCCTATACCAAATTGTGGTGGAGGTAAGATTTTAATCATTGTTCTTTATGTTGATGATTTAATACTAATGGGTGATGAGCAGTTGATACACTCATGCAAGGAGGATCTTGCAAAGGAGTTTGAGATGAAGGATTTGGGCCTCCTTCATTATTTCCTTGGATTGGAAATATGGCAGCGGGAAGGTGAACTGTTTGTGTCTCAAGGCAAGTATGCCCGGGAGATACTGGAGAAGTTTCACACGCAAGGCTGCAAGCCTATTGACACTCCTCTTCTAGGAAATTGGAGGAAAGAGGATGCTACATCGGCAAAGGTAGTGGATGCCACTGTTTATTGATAGTTGGTGGGTTCACTCATGTATTTAGTCAATACAAGACCAGACATATGCTATGCAGTGAACCAACTTTCACAAGCGATGGTTAAGCCTACCAAGCTCTTTTGGAAGGCAGGCAAGCATGTCCTGAGATATCTCAGGGGAACATCTGAGTATGGTTTATGGTACAGACATACGGATGAGGTGAAGTTGCATGGCTTCATGGACGCAGATTGGGCAGGCAACCCAATAGACAGAAAGAGCACATCAGGAGGGATTTTCAGTATCGGATCTACGACAGTTTCTTGGTACAACAGGAAACAAAGATCTGTGGCACTCAGTTCAATGGAAGTAGAATACATGGCAGCAAGTCAAGCTACATGTGAGGCTATCTGGATGAGGAAGATCCTAGTTGGTTTGTTCGGTTCACATTTAGATCCCACAGTGATACATTGTGATAATCAGAGTTGCATTAAAATCTCAGTTAATCCTATGTTTCACGATAGATCTAAACATATTGATATCCGGTATCATCATATCAGAGATTGTGTGCAGTGGAAGATCATGTTGCTTCAGTACATTCCTACGGAAGATCAGGATGCAGATATTTTGATGAAGGGGCTCACTAGGAGCAAATTTGAATACCATAAAGGCAGGATCGGGGTGAAAGATAATCCCTATCTTGATGAGAGGGAGTGTTGAGATTCAACAAGATGATGAGCTTAGTGAAAAGAGTCGCCTTCACTAAGTGGGCCCGCAGGCTATTTCTGGTGCAATTCTATTTTTAGACATGGTGATCATATTTTAGAAGTTGCAGGATGCTATTTGTGGATGGTTGGTCAAGTTGGAAAAATAGATGAAATTCTATTTTCAGAATATTGGGTAAAGTCTATTTATAGATCGTCGATCTAAAAATAGAAGTGTCGATTATTATTAGCTCTTAATAATAATCCGACAATAAACAGCAACTTATTCTCTTGGAGCACTTAGTTTCAGTGCATAGATTTGTCAAATCAGTGGGCTGAAGGAATTACACAATTCCTAGGGTTTACTGGTGGTTCATGCATGGAGGACTCAGTTAGAACTGAAGTGGAAAATTTATGACAAAGTTGGAAGAGTAGTTCATGGAGTTGTTATTCAGTTTAACTCAGTTAATGGAGTTAAACTCAGTTGAGCTAGTTGTATCTAGTCTAACCGAATGATACACTAGTGAGAGTGGAGTGAATTAATTAGTTAATTAATTCAAAAATAATAACTCATTAATCAACTGAACAATACAACAGTTAACTACAGTACATGTCAGTTCCAGTGGAGACCCAGTGGAGAGATAGGTGAAAGGGCAAGATGGACTATCTGTTGTGACTATAGTGATGCATTGATTGCACCTAACACACATTGGGGTTGCCAATGAGGATTGCGCAGTCAAGGCAAGGGTAATTCGAATTCATTCAGAGCTATTCTTTAGCAGGGATTGCGAAGTGGAGACAGGCTAGCAGGAGGGCAGAGATCGGTGCATGGATTTGCAGATTTCTTCTATGTTAGTGTGTGACGATTGATTGTACTGAGAGCTCAATGTACTAAGATTTGTATGAGATTGTTACATGATGTCCATGATACATAATATATGATAGTTTGGCTTTTCAGCTTCAGGATTTCCCGTTAAACAACTGTGTTATGTGCGATTCTTTTTATTTATTCTTCACATGTGTTTGCAATTAATTTTCCACAAAAGATTAACAGTGGAATGATTTTGTATTTTGCAAGAAGTTAAATATTGTGAGATCAGGGGAATCTGGATGTATGCATGCTTATTGTATACTAATTTCTACATGAATTATGGCATAGGAGATTGGGTCATCTTCACCATTGCGCCTTGAAGATTTTGCAGCAGATTTATACTGGACTTCCCAAGGGTACTCTTACGCAGTTAGATCAATGCAAGGGAAGTACTGTGGGTAAGTTTGTAAAGACCACCTTTCATGAGAAGGAGAATTGTGCTTCGGTGATCCTGGAGAGAATTCACAGAGATGTGTGTGGGCCTTTCTCGGTTGCTTCAACAGCAAAACACAGGTATTATGCTATTTTTTTTATGACTATTCTCTTAGATGTTGGATCTTCCTCATGCAGAAGAACAACGAAACATTCTCAAAGTTCTGTGATTTTAAAGCATTGGTGGAGAAGGAGTAGAGGAAGCAAGTGAAGGCTCTGTGAAGCGATAATGGTGGTGAATATATCTTGAACGAATTCAAATACTTATGTAGAAAAGAAGGAATTCGAAGAGAACTCATAGCACCTCATAACCCACAAGAGAATGGGGTCGCGGAGAGGAAGAATAGAACGATCGTGGGTGCTACACGAGCTATGTTGCATGACCAGGACCTACCGATGCACTTGTGGGCGGAAGCATGCAACACTGCGGTTTATATGCAAAACCGTTGTCCTCATAGAGTACTTGGCATGAGTACACCTGAAGAAGCTTTTACTGGTAAGAAGCCTGATATTTCTCATTTGAAGATTTTTGGCTCATCTGTTTACACTCATGTGACAAAGGACGCCGAGAAGAAGCTGGAGCCGACTGCAGAAGTTGGGATATTTTCGGGGTACACAAAAACACCCCATAATTATCGTGTTTATTTGCCAAACAGTCGGATAACTGTGGTTCGATGAGATATAAAATTCAATGAGGTGAAAGCCATGAAGTTGTCTCTTGAGAGGGAGCTACACTTGCATGCAGAGGAGGAACTTCTTGTTCCCAGAGATGAGCCTCAAGATGTGGATCAACAATAGGAGGAGGATCATGGAGTGGAGGAGTCCACTCACTCAAAGTCAAACATCAGAACAGGAAGAAGGCGTACCACAGAAGCTGAGAGGTTGAAGCTTGATGTGGCACAGAATTTAGGAGTCCCTAATTCACAATGCAGACAGAGACAGTCACTTGACCAATTTACTAGATACATGGCTCTCATGAGCAAGTGTATCGTGACAAATCCATCTTCCTTTGAGGAAGGAGTGTAGGAGCCCACATGGGTAGATGTCATGGTGGAGTATGACTCCATTGTCAGAAACAGTGCTTAAGAGATTGTTCCAAGGCCGGTGGGTAAATTAGTGGTAGGTTCAAGATGGATCTATAAGGTAAAGCAAGCTGCTGATGGGAGCGTCGAGAAGTATAAGGCAATATTTGCTGCCCAAGGCTTCTCACAGATCGAGGGGATTGATTATGAAGAAACCTTTACACCTGTCGCACATTATTCTTCCATAAGGACCATCCTTGCTCTCTCAGCTCAGATGGGTTGGCACATTCATCAGATGGATGTGAAGACTGTGTTTCTTAATGGGATCATTGAGGAAGAAGTGTACATTGAGTAGTTTGAAGGATTTGAGATCTTCAATAGCGAATCGCATGTGTGTAGACTCAAAAGAGCGTTGTATGGGCTTAAGCAAGCACCACGTGCTTGGTACACTCTGATTGACGGCTATTTCACTAGACTTGGATTCACCAAGAGTGAGGTGGATGCAAATATGTACCAAATTGTAGTGGAGGGTAAGCTTTTAATCATTTTTCTTTATGTTGATGATTTAATACTGATGGGTGATGAGCAGTTGATACACGCATGCAAGGAAGACCTTGCAAAGGAGTTTGAGATGAAGGATTTGGGCCTCCTTCATTATCTCCTTGGATTGGAAATATGGCAGCGAGAAGGTGAACTATTTGTGTCTCAAGGCAAGTATGCTCGAGAGATACTTGGTAAGTTTCACATGCAGGATTGCAAGCCCATGGATACTCCTCTTCCATGAAATTGGAGGAAAGAGGATGATACATCGGTAGAGGTAGTAGATGCCACTGTTTATCAACAGTTGGTGGGTTCTCTCATGTATTTAGTTAATACAATACAGGACATATGCTATGTGGTGAACCAACTTATTCAAGCGATGGTTAAGCCTACCAAGCTCTTTTGGAAGGTAGGCAAGCATGTCCTGAGATATCTTAGGGGAACATTTGAGTATGGCTTATGGTACAAACAGACAGATGAGGTGAAGTTGCATGGTTTCACGGATGCAGATTGGGCAAGCAGCCCAATGGACAGAAAGAGCACATCAGGAGGGGTTTTCAATATCGGATCTACAACAATTTCTTGGTACAGTAGGAAACAAAGATGTGTGGCACTCAAGTCAGTGAAAGCAGAATACATGGCAACAAGTCAAGCTGCATGTGAGGCTATTTGGATGAGGAAGATCCTGGTCAGTTTGTTTGGTTATCATTTAGATCCTACAGTGATACATTGTGATAATCAGAGTTGCATTAAACTCTCAATTAATCCTATGTTTCATGATAGATCTAAACATATAGATATCCAGTACCATCATATCAGAGATTGTGTGCAGTGGAAGATCATGTTACTTTAGTACATTCCTACAGAACATAAGGATGCAGATATTATGACAAAGGCGCTTAGTAGGAGAAAATTCAAATACCATAGAGGTAGGATCGGGGTGAAGGATAATCCCTATCTTGTTGAGAGGGAGTGTTGAGATTCAACAATATGATGAGCTTAGTGAAAATTAAGCACCTTCACTAAGTGGGGCCCGCAGGCTATTTTTAGGTGTATGTCTATTTTTAGACATGGTGAGCATATTCTATAAGTTGCAGGATGTTATTTGTAGATGGTTGGTAAAATGTGAAAAATATATGAGACTCTATTTTTAGAAGATTGGGAAAAGTCTATTTATAGATCTTCAATCTAAAAATAGATGCATGTCGATTATTATTATCCCTTAATAATAATTCAACAATAAATATCAACTTATTCTCTTGGAGCACTTTATTTCAGTGAATAGATTTGGAAAATCAGTGGGCTGAAGGAATTACGCAATTCCTAGGGTGGTTGGTGACTCATGCATGGATGACTCAGTTAGAACTAAAGTGGCAAAGTTGTGACAGAGTTGGAAGAGTAGTTATGGAAGTTGTTATTCAGTTTAACTCAGTTAAGTGAGTTAAAATCAGTTGTGCTAGTTGTATCTAGTTCTAACTGAAGATACACTAGTGAGAGTTTAGTGAATTAATTATTTAATTAATTCAAAACTAGAGACTCACTTGCAACTGAACAAATACAATAGTTAACTAGTCAGTTCCAGTGGAGACCCAGTGGAGAGATGGGTGAAAGGGTGAGATGGACTATCTGTTGTGACCATAGTGATGCATTCAATGCATCTGACACACATTGGAGATTCTAATGAGGATTACGTAGTCAAGGCAAGGCCAATTCGAATTCATTTAGGGGTCTTCTTCAGCAGGGATTGCGCAGTGGAGGCAAGAAATTGGTGCATAGCTATGCAAATTTCTACATGATAACGTGTAGTGATTGTTGATTGTACTGAGAGCTTGACGTACTAAGCTTTGTATGAGATTATTACATGATTCCATTGATATACATAATATATGATAGTTGGGGTTTTTATCTTTAAGCTTTCCCGTTAAACAACTGTGTTTATGTGTGACTGATTTTCTTCATGTGTTTTCAATTGGCGATTTAATTTCTGCAAAGAATTAAGTGGAAGGATTATGTATTTAACATAAGATTAATTTGTTAGATCAGGAGAATCCAGTAATACTATCAGTATTAATAAATTTCTACATGGTTTTTAAACCTTATAAAGCCTTATGATATGGTGCAAAGATGCTTTTGGAGCAAATGAATTGAAAAGTGCAATGGCGGAGATGTGATGGAGGCAAAAGCTACGATATGTAATATCACAATCGGAGAAAGCAAGCGGTAAGTGTTTAAAAGAAAAGGGAAAGTATTGTGGTTTGTGATTGTGATGCGTGACATGGTGGGAGGACCGGTGGTAGAGCGCAATAACAATATCGCAATTGGCAGGGAAAGAGCGGTAAGTATTAATGTAACAAGGAAAAGGTGCGAAGTGCTGTTACAATGGTTGACATGGCGGTGAAACCGACGGTGGAGCGCGATCACAATATCACAATCGGTGTTTGAAAGTGGTAAGTCTTAAAGAAACAAGGGAAAGGTGTGAAGTGCAGTTGAAATGGGTGATGTGGCGGTGAGACTGGTGGCAGAGCACGATCGGTGGATTGGAGCCGTAAGTCTTAACGAAAAAGGGAAAATATTGCGAATTGCGATAAAGTGATGGGATTTTCAGAAAAAAGGCAGAGTAAGTTTCTTTCAAAGGTTTTTGACATAGAAATGAGAAGTGAAGGAGAAAGGGGGGAAAAGGGATATCGCAAACGGGCTCTGGAAGCAGAAATTATTAAAGGAAATGGGAAAACGATGCAATCTGCGATGAGAATCAATGGTAAGTCCAAAGGGGAAAAAATGCAGTTTCTAATGTTTTTGACTGTTTTTAATAAAAGAGTAGCGAAGGGAAGTAGAAAGGGATATTGCATTCGGTCTTGGAATGGGAGAGCGTTAACAAAGATCACAAGTGATTTGTGATTTGCGATGGAACGAGGTACGACGAGCGCAAATTTTGAGGAGGAAAGGCGAAGGCCAACTTCGATGGTTGTTCCAGCGTTTTTGCGTTAAAACGAGTAAGGCTACCGTAACCAATAAAAATGAAGGAATAAGGTGGCTAAAGGTTTTAAGTGCTTTTAGGGGAAAAAGGTGGGTGCAACAGTTAAAATAAGTGTAAAATAGGAGGGAATGGAGGCATAAAAGCAATGTTTAGAGGCGTAACACAGAGATGGAAATAGTGATCAGAAATCAATGTTTTTGGTCTGTGGGAAGGCTTACCCTCCTCGAGCTCTATCAACAAAGATGAGAAGGGAAGTCTAGATCCACAACTTTTAGAGTTTTATCCTCTAATATGCTACTCACAAGTAAATTAAAAGTTACAACAACAAACTGAAAGAAAATACTATGCAGCAATGAAAATATCAGAAGCAGAACTAACTAAATGGCAGAAGAAAAACTAGCTAAATGACAGAAAGGAAAGAATGAAAACAATAGAGAAGTTGAGGCACATGGATTGGGCCCTAACCCACGATCCTAGCTCTGTGAAACTTAAATCAGTCGAATGAAATCATTCTACTTATTTCATAAAATAATAACCTCATACATCTCTAAAAGTTTTATTACTGAGTAAAATAATAAAAATCTCAATAGCTTGCAACAAATTTTCAACTAGAATCGACTAACTCTCCCTAGCTCTAGCTCTGCTCTATTTATTCTATAGGGCAGCTACCAATATCTCCCTATAAAATAGTGATTGAGTCTAGTTGACTCCAAGTAAACAAATATTGAGTGCACTCCTCTTGAGTTTCTTAGGTGCCTCTGGAATTTGAATTGCTGGAGAGAATTCTTGGGGATCCTTTGGCTGCCTTTGGAATTCGATTTGTTGGAGAGAATATTTGGGATCCTTTGGCTGCCTTTGAGAGTTAAGGAGGGTGGATAATCCTCCAATAATTTCTCCTTGTTGTCTCATCCAAGTCTTTATGATAGAATCCTTATAAAAATGCTTAATAAATCATGATTTTCTGAACTCAATCTCATATTAGGCACTCAGAGTATGTTAGCCTTAATAACCACCTATACTAGCATCGTAAAACCAAATAATAATAAAAATGCAAGAAAAAGAGATCTAAGAAGGAAAAAAGGTGACCAATAACCCCTCTAAATATGTCTAATGATGGAGCTCATCACATATGATGACTGAACTAACTCCCAAGTTGGAACTTTCTCATGAAAGTTCCACTCCCTACTATCCTCATGCTAATGGATAGGTTGAAGCTATCAACAAAGTTCTTATGACTATGACTCAACGTATGATAGGGGTCCACCAATCGAATTGGAATTTACTTCTTTACATACCAAACCTTAGCGAAGACTGCTATCGAATTTACACCCTTTTAGTTGGTTTATGGTCTGGAAGAAATCCTCCCAATCGAATGCAATATTCATCACTAAAACTAGTTATCAAAATTATTCCTGCCACTTCTATAGAATATGAACATCTTTTACATCTAACACATTTGGATGGGACTCAACGTGATGCTACTATAGCTAATCAAGCTCATAAAATATGTATCAAAGCGCAATATGAAACAATTTTCAAGCCTCATATCTTCTTAGAAGGAGACCTTGTTCTTTTGTATGATCAAAAAGTTGATAATTTAGGCTTAGGAAAGTTCTAACCAATGTGGTTAATCCCATATATTGTCAACCATGTCCTTGCAAAATGGGTTTACAAGTTAGTTGACTTTGATGGAGTCCCTTTAGTGTAGCCTATGAATGGATTGTACCTCAAAAAATACTATGCTTGATCTCATGCATAGTACACTGTGTACATAATGTTTATAGGTGTGTTGAGTGTGTTTTCAATGTGTCTCTTTAGAGTTTCCTACGATTTATATTGATCCTTTTACGTTTGGTTTGCAGGTGTTGTCATCCCTTGAACCATACATCAGTTATGCTAATGGTGCTAGTCGTAATACTCAGAATATATACTCTACAACATGGGTTCTTTTTTATCCAAATGGAAAGTTAGTGAGTCTACAAGGGATTTATATCAGTTTCTCTACCAACAACGTCACTGAATATAGTAAATGGTCGAGCTACTGGCTGATGTTATCGTACATGGTATCCACCATTTAGTCATCGGACTTGACTCACATCTTGTGGTACTACAATTGGCCAATGTATATTCAATCAGAAATCCCACCATCCTATGCATGTTTCTAAAGGTTCACCCTCTAGAAAGGCATTTTGACGACATATTTTTAGAAATCTAAATACAATGGTGGATGCACTAGCTAATCATTTTTTAGATAAGAATTTGTAATGAATGTAAATAATTTTAGATATACATCACATCAATTGAAAACAATGATAGAAACAAAAAAACAATGAAGATAGATAGATTTATATATAAAGTTTTTGTTTTACAAAATTTGTGTCTGGGACATAGATTGCTACATGACCTACATCAAAATAATATATGCAGATATGACTACGAACCTCATTAGACTAATAGTGCTCATGTGATAATGTGTTATTTCATGAGCCATCTTGCGCATTAGTCGACCAATACTACTAGGAACTATAACAGTTTATCGCTAGAGTTGCATAGGGATTTGATCAACCACGGTCTCATCAATCCTGTGTTTCAACCCCTCCATGTGGCACTCCACCTATGCTAGGGTCTCTGATACATCAAGATCTTGTAGTGCATCTTATCCTACTGTGACAAGTTGTGGTTGTACTGCAGCCTCTTGTGGGTCTCCTACATGACGAAAGTACGAAGCCCTTAGAGGGTGAACAGGTCCAAGATCTGCATGAAACAAATAAATAGTTTAGCCTCAGAAACATCAAAAAACACAAAAACAATTGTAAAATTTTCTTAAAAACTTTAAAAATGGTTAAAATATCTTATACATAGCACCCCATTTCTCACCCTCTGGAGGTACGAGCTCAAGGTCATCACAAAAATCCACTCGTACACACGGATAACCATCAACCATAATCAACATTTTACGTGGCCACTTGAAGTAGGCTGGTGTGAAACTAACTTCTAATGGACCTTCATGTCAAGCCATAAGGTCTATCCACTGCCTCATCCCTGGAACCCTCACATCAATGGGCTCAGGTGTGATATGTTGATCCTGTAACAATGGAATCTATTCCAGGGAAAAAGAAATCAGAATTAAACCGTATCCAAAGTTTTTCATTTTTCCTTCTTTTTCTTTAGACAATTGTTCCTTCATGTTGACCAATACCCCCTCACTCCAGTTGAATATTTTCAGCTCTAGACACTCTAGACATAATGCATGTATGATTTGCTAGCTATGTTATGTGTTGAGCTACCGTCCAATCTAGCGATAATGAAAAGGATTGTTCTCAGAGGCAGATGAATCACATCTCCAATTTTGATCTTCCCATCTCTAGTTGGTTGTGCTCGAGGTCTACAATGAGTGGAAATGTAATCCTTTACTGACTCTCATCCACTTCTCCCTCCTAGGAGAGAGATGGGGGCACCTCTCATGGACAAACCTATCAGAAAGTATATTTCTTCCACTTGATCTCAATTAAATTTTCCCCAAACCTAAATGCATGTTCTTGTACATCTGATGAATGAACTAGGAAATTAAGTATTTCCATATTTTGCCTCCTTCCGAGTAACCAGAGTAATTTTAACAAAACACATTTTTTGATTTCTTGAATGGTGGTAGGATCATTTGCTGCATTCAAGTCTTGTTCTTCATGTTCTATTTCTCTCCACACAAAGGCCATTTTAGGTTTATGAGTACCTGAAACATCAATAAGACACCCATAGAATCCTTTTCATGTAAGAAACCTAACAATTTTTTAGAAAAAAAACCAATTTTGACTAGGGAATTATGCCCAATGCTACCCTAGAAGGGATGATATAGTGTTTCACCCCTCCCTGTAGTGAAATATTTCCCTGGTGCAACACAATTTTTGATACGAAGGACTTGCATTGGTCCTAGGGAAACTTTTTAGAACCCCAAGGCTCTAAAAAATCCATGAAACTTGCATGAAATCACAAAAAAAGGACAATGAATTGAAAGAGGAATGTTTTAGCTCCTACCTTGAAGTGACATTACTTGAAATGATCCACTTGATTGAGTGCAATAAACTATAGAAGATCATGGGAAAAAAGGGCTGAAAGCTCTCATTGTTGAAGGTTAATGTCAAATGGTAACAATGGATAATCATTTTCATTACTTATGGTCATTTTCCCATTATTTTATCATATTTAATGTTTGAACTAGTAATCGTTCATTTTTTATGATGAAATGGGTATCTTTGATCCTTTTTGTGGTGTTTTGTGCAATCAACAATTGTTTTACGGATTTTGTTGTGTTTTCACATATCATTTTAACCAAGTAATATACTTTTATCACTTTTTCAGACTCCATAAACTCACGAAAAGGGAACTCCCTATAGTTCTATTTCATCACTTTTCAGACTCCCAAAATATCAAAATATTTTCGAGCACTTGTCTTTCTGGTCTCGTTAAAGTAAATGAAAATAAGTCTACTCAGTATAATTTTAACCCTTTTCTGGATTGAGATAAACTATTTATGAAAAAGGAATACATTAGTCAAACATGGCTAATATTTTCTCTTGGGTATTTTTTTATGCATTTTCGGACTAAAGCGACTATCTACGAAAAGGAACATCTAGGGTTTTTTTTTCGTCTATTTTTCAAACTCTCTAAACATAAAAAAGATGTCAAGTTTTTCCTTCGTTGGACTCGTTAAAACAACAAACAATGATGGACTTGTCAAACATGATGAGGCTGAACCACTCCTTCTCAGGGTTCATTAAGCATATCTAGATGGATTCATCTGAAAGGTGAACTTACATATAAAGCATATGTTATCCTCCTCAAGCTTGTTAAAAAATAAAGAGGTACTGACTACTATGGTTGGGGAAATTGGGAAAATAGGCTTCTCCATTCTCTAATGGCAGTGAGCCGCTCTTGAACACAAAACTCTTCCGCTTTATCTCCATGGCTGTTAGGCTAGGTAATCTTCTTGTCTTTTGACTTATCATACCGTTTCAAAGCCTCCATTTTCGGTTTTGGGTCAATGCTGCCAACTCTATTCAGTGTTGCCATTGTGTTCAAGAGAAGTCATTCAGTCAACATCTACTACAATACTATTAACCCTTCATTCCATGTCTACAATTACTTATCCGGATTTGTATCATCATAATTATATCTCAAATCATGATACCTATTTCGTGTCATTGATGGGGGATACATCACGACCCTCCTACGATAGGTCACTTCCTCTCAACATCAACTCATTATCCAAGAATTTGACTTAGAAACACCCCTCAATATCTTGGTGCTTGCATACATTAATGGAAATTTTCCTCGCTCTTGGAGACAAGTTTATATCATTGGACTTCGATCGAAAGGTTTTGTGTGGTGTTTGACATCAGCTCATTTACTCACACCATGTGGATTGTACTGCAACACCTTGAGAGCCCTTAACATCAGCAATGGTTTCTCTCACATCTATTAATGACTTACATTAGACTCATGGTTAGACTCATACATTGGACGGTCGTGTGAATGAGATAAATACCCTAGATCTAATTTCATCCATTGAGGCTATGATTTTAGGATAAATACAATATCATAATCTACGATGGCTATGGTCATACAGATAGACATCCAGTCATGGGTCTACCATTTTTTATCAGTGGACATGTCTTTTGATCACTGCATATGTAATGTTAGCTTATGTGTTGAGTATGGGTATGCCTCCCTCAACAAAGGTATAATGATGTAAATGCATTGTAATATAAGATGATCTCGCCGGTTGTTCTTGATCCTGACTTGTCACAAGGTAAGGAAATCTAGTCATCAATCGCCATTCCTAACTTTGGGCTTTAGGGGGGCAACCTGTTATAGGCCATTTTCTCACATTTGGTCATTCGTCCTATAGTCTGTATCAATCACACCCTTTTACCCCTTGACATCATCATAGAACAAATCCCTATATATGAAACTCTCATATCCTAGAGTTTCTTCCTGAAAAAACCTTGTTTCAGTCATTTTAAGGACCAATGGTCCATGGCACCCTACTAGACAATGTTCACCTACAAGTTTCTCCACTGTGGCCTTCATTGATCACCTACAGGTTTCTCCATTTTGGCCTTCATTGATCACCTACAGTTTGCTCCACTATGCACCTTCATTGGTTCTATAAATTCGAGAAAAGGAGAAAAATTCGAAAGCTTTTTTTCCCAGAAGCTTCTAGAATTTCTGACAACCATTTACCTTAGATAAAACATTCAGATCCTATGATATCCTACCTTGGATTTTCCATCCCTTATCATTTGTTTCTATCCTCCCATCAAGAGTAGATCTTAAGGCATAGATTGGTAAATGGATAAGAACTCCCAACTTACCCCCCTTTCTTATATATTTATGGCAATCCACAAGCTAGAGGTTGGATTTTCGAGATATAATTCTACCCTCATGATGTTGGTGTAAAGTGTTAACATTCCATGAATTACGGTGATTAGAGGTGCACTTTGTGAAAAAGAAGGAACAAGTCAACTTGGAGGAGCTATTCTACAATATCAACTCCTATTTCTGGTTGTAGCTCCTTCCACTTATATAAATGCAAATAAGTTCTTTGTTTTCATATATGTGATGTTATGATTTCATGTATTTAGATGCCATGTTGATCCATTGAATGAATTATTTATATTATGCTACATAGATATGGTAGATTATTGGCTTGTGTTGTATGATTGTGCAAATTCTAATTTTGGTGACAAGATCTAGGATTGAGGCATTCAAGCTAGGAAAGGAGTGAAGTATACGACGAATCACAGGTAGGATTCATCCCATTATCTAAAAAATAACTACTTTGTCTTTCTGTTGTTCAAGACTAAGCCACTTAGTCTGGGGAAGACACTTTTGTTTGCAGTCATATATTTCGTATAACATCCCCATATTTTTTACAGAAAAAATAGCATGTAAGATTGCACATAACGAAAACAACATTTAGTGCAATCGATCTATGACCAAAAACACTTAAGAAAACAATCTCTAGATGTCCTCTATCATCCAAAAAAATATTATCACAACAAATACCTACAAATCATCAAAATCATTACCTATATTTGGATCTTCGTCATCAATTTCACCCTCTAAGGATTAAAATAATATACAAAAAATGTAGCATGTCAAGTCAATATTTTGTTGGTACATTTTGAGTAGGGTCATGATAGAGGAGTTTTTCAACCAATGCCACTAACATCAAGGTACATAGAAGGTTTGGTGCTCTTGATTAAATACTAGTTCATAAAATCTAGTAGAAATGTTGCAATCACCCCAATCCTAAAAATCCTGAAAAACTGTTAAGTATGTTGGATTTTGAGTGATATCTAAAATGTAATTTCTCCATATGAAATCCAATAAGGTCAAAACCACCATCAAACTTCCCGAGTCATTTCATGTTAATGTTATAATTTTAAGTAAAAGGATGAAAATGAAAGATAAAGAAAAATGCCACTTTACCATTAATTGCATTACCATGAATTGCATAGCAAGACTAGGCCATTGGCTTGAATATTAGGCTACCCCACTCAAAAAAAATTGTTTTTTTCCAAAAAAAATTGCTTTAGAAATGTCTTTGGAAAAATTTATGGAACCAGGCAGTTCAGGGAAAAAAGGTTGGCTCGATATCGAACTGTCCATTTCCAGTTCCAAATATTAAACTAGATAAGTTTGACCCTAAAATAAGTTGGATTAGTTGGTTCCACCGGTTCTAGTCTAGTTTAGATAACATTGACTGCCACCTCCAAAGTTACAATCACTATCATTGTAGCCTACAAACGTTATACTACCACAAATATCATATCAATCACTACTACTGACTATCAAACTGCTACTCATACTCTGCATCAACTATTTCATCAACTTGGTCATTCAAACCCCTTCTTGGAAATTGTTTAATTCATGTATCCAAAAAACTTGAATTTTTTTTCTCTTACCTGCAAAATGAACATAATATATTATAGGCATCAAATAAGAGTAAAAAAAACATCAAACCCCTCTATTTTCATTTTTTTATGAACCTTGATCATCCAACTTCTTCCGGAACTCAAATTGGACAAATAATGACTTTAAAAACTCATAAAAACCATGTTTAACCATATAAAAAAGTAATTATTCTATATATACTAAATTTTTATGCGTGGTATACAAATTGTTAACATTGAGGAACCAGATCTATAGAATGGCTGTCAGTGGTGCCTACTTATTCAAGAGAATGGGTGATGAGGCTCATCAATAGGTACATTTAAAGGGGTTACAATGCCATATTTCATCGTATTAGCTATCTCTCTCTCACATTTATTTACATTTTTTTTATATTATTCTTAGTGAGAAGGGTGAAAGATGTTTTTCAGGTCATATAGCCTAATATGATTTAATTACAGGAAATCAAGCCATTTTTTATAAAATTTCCACATAAGGGCTTAAAGTAAAGAGTAGGGAGAGATTGTAGGAATATTTTCCAGCTCCTTAACTCCCTTAATCATCCCAAGATCACACCAAGATCTCTCTCATCAGCTCGAAGGAAAAGGAAACCAAACAAGTGGTAGTTATGAGGAGCCAATATCCACTCTTCTCGAGATGAAGGAGACCATATTCCTATTTTTTAGGGAGTTGTTGGTATCTACCCTTCTATATAAATAAACATGTATAAGAGTTCACTAGGATTCAAACATTATTTTCAGCTAGGTACCTCTTGAGCTCAGGATTGTTATTTTTTTATTTTCATATGACGTATTAGAATTTGATGCAATGATAATGAGAAGTTGTTGTTTGATCCATTACTGAGTTAGTTTTAGAGGATTGATGCTCTTGGGTTAGGGCCCATTCCATTGGTTAAGTCCCTCTTGTGTACTTTTATTCTCTCTTTAAGTTTCAGTATTTTGTTCAGTTCTTGCATTCTAGTAGTAGAAAAATATATTAAACTATGATTATAGCCTCTACTCCATCTCTCTCATGGGAGCATGAGTAGAAGGACCTCCAACCACAAGCCAAAAACATATTTTTATGGTTTCTTGGAAACATGGTTATGAATAGTTCTCTTGCTCTGCATATGATTGTTGTAGCTTAGAAGTTATTTTGTTGGTTAGATCATAATTTTAGCATCAATTAGATCATCTTTAAATTCAACTCGTCTTTTCCACTGCAAGTTATTTTAATTTGTCAATAATCAATGAATGGATGCATGTAATGGTTGAAAGAATATTTTAAGTTTTAGCCAAGGACCCCTTCATCACCTTCATCTTGGACTCCATCACTCTCCCCCTCAACCTTCAATTCTTCCACTAAAACCATGTTTTATGAGATCATCTCCATCACCACCATGAGTAGCCCTCTTAGTGAAAAATAGGCCCTCAAAGAGTTATGAGATTGGATGGAGATGTTGGTCACCCCTCACTCATCTATTTCCACTTCCTTCCACCTTCCCACACTTTATCTCATCATATTTAATCTTTGGACCTTCTCAACCTCCTTCCTATAACATTTCAGAGCTTCCTATAGCAATACAAGGTTGTAGTGGCATAGTTGTAGGTCTGCATTTCCACTCCAGTTTCGATCCTTGTTTCCATTTGAACCTAGGATAGGGTGTATTTTACCCCTAGATATGGATTCATGACTAGAAGAGCCCCCTAGGCCACTCCAACCCTCCTTCTTCCCCTGTTGCAAAAGCAGAGTGGGCATTAATGTTTATTTCATCGCAAAATTAACATAAATAGGACAAAAATTTACATGCAAGTGTGAGTTAGTTGAAGCAGTAGATAGAGGTTTGATTTATTATTTGGTGAAGTGTGATATAAAGTAGTCCCTTTACTGCAAAGGGGTGGATAGTTAGATGAATTATTGCAATATAGCATAGTTTCCTTTTCTCCAACTAGGTTAACTGTTATTTGTTCATGGTTTTCTTTCAATCCCAACTGCAAGTAGAAGTTGACAAACACTCTTTTTTTCTTAGTTAGAAGTCGTTATCAGCATTACATTAGCTAGTTTCACTTTAATCCAATGAGAGGAATGGCCTAGAAGCACTACTAATCGTAAGACCTAGTTGATGGTGGCATGATTAGAACCCATATATAGTGTATATAACATTCTCACCTCTAAGTTTTTATGAACCCCGGGCTGATAATTAGCGTTGAATAGTCGTTGGGAGTTTCAACACTCTTAGTGAAATACCAATGCTCACCACTTTTTGGCACCATTTCTGGGGAGATGTCTAAGTAGATGTTTTTTTCTGCTTAAGCATTTTTTTCTTCTTTTTGTTTTACATATAGTTTTGAAGAAGTGAGAAAAACAAAAAAAAAGTGTCTTTCATGCCTCGTAGGATTAGGGACAACCAAGTAAAATTTCTACCAAAAACCCCCACACCCTCACATAGTCAACCTTCACTCTTCTTTAGTGACTGTGAACTTCCATATTTGACTGTAGGGGAGTTAGAATACCCTATAGGTGAGCACCCTGAAATTTTTAAAGAAAGTATTGGGGAAGAAGAAGAACCTACTTCACTTGTCGAAGCTATGGCTGAGAACATAAACCATGAGGTATTTCCCATCAGAGAAACCAATGGAGAGACTAGGATGAAAAACATCATCCCTTCAACCCTTCCACACTTCCATGGCCTAACTTTCAAGGACCCTGACACTTTCATGTTTTAATTTGATGTTATTTGTAGGACTTATGGTTATGCCTCAGATGAACAAAATTTGAAATCACTTCCCTATACCCTCAAGGATGTAGCCTGGAATTTGTTTATGGGTTTGCCTAGCGACAACATCACTACCTGGGCCCAAACGTAGGATTCCTTCAATAGCAAGTACATAAATTTTTGTAGGTCCAAAGAAACCAATGAAGAAATATTTAGGATGACCCTAGGGCCTAATGAATCTTTAGAATATTATGTGGAAAGGTTTCAACTTAACTACAAGAGGGCCAACTAAACCCTTGATCCTGGATCACTCAAGTTAGTTCTTCTCTGAGGGATCAAGGAGGAAGTGTTGGAAACCATCAACATGCTATGTGGAGTGGATAGCTATTAATTTTCCTATGATGGCATCAAAATTGTGTTCAAAAACCACTCTAGGGTAGCCAGAAAGAAGGGTAGAAGTAACCAAGGCCTGGCTAGTACCTTTTTCTCCACCTCAACCATCAAAAGTGAGATAGGGAACATGTTTGAGGATTTCAAGAGTGATATTTTGTATACATTTGCATTGCAAATGGATACCATGCAGATCAAGAGAAAACAAAAGGAGACAGAGAGATCCCTAGCTATATTTTTGCCTAGATGCACTAGAAGAAACCCTAGGAATGAATGCCCAATGAATTTCATAGAAGTCTGCTTAGTGTATGAAGAAAACCATGCAACAGAAAAATGCCTTTTTACCAAGCCTAAAAGTTATATACCGAGCGGTGGAAGGTGGGCTAGAGAAACTTCGCTTCATCAATCAAAGAAGGCCTAAAGGACCACGACCATACCAACAAGGCATCCAAGGTGCGACTTATCCTTACTACAATTCAAATCAAAATGCACCCTTGCAGCCTTGGTACTCCTCCACTCATCCATTATGGCCCACACCTCCTTCCTGGCATTATGCTCCTCCATATCATCCTCAAACCGTTAATCAATCATTTCAACCATATGCTCCCCAACCTCCTCAATGGAGCAACCCATCACAAGGGTGGATGTGTCAACTCAATCGAACTCTTTCTTTACTCCCTCCACCCCAACCTCAAACACAACTCACTCATCCTATTCCACTTTAGCAACCTCAGATGCATGCTCAACCTAATCCAAGCCTCAATAAGAAATAGGCACAACAGGTCTAAAGTGGAGAGACATCTTACCCTTACTATGCTATGGAGATCCAAGAGATTAACCTTAGGACCGGGAGAGTGCTCCTAGATAAATATCCACCATCTCCGCCTAAAGAGATTGAAGAGGAAAAGGAAGAAAGTACCCCTCAAGTAAATTCCGCTCCTTTTCTTAAGAGATTGATGCATCCTAAACAACACACTCAAGAAGAGATTGAAATTTTGGGAGAATTGAAGAATTTATGTGTCAATATACCCCTTCTCTCAAATATTAAGGATGTTCCCATCTATAATAATATTATTAAGGAGAAATGCTTCAAAAATATTGGGAGAAAGAAGAGAGAAACCACCACCATCAATGTTGTTGGTAAATTATCTAATTTGATGCTGGGGAGAGTGATTTCCTCAAAATACCTTAACCCTTGAAGTCCAGTAGTGGATGTGAATATTTATGGTGTCATTGTCCTTCATACACTGATTAATCTTGGGGTTGCCATCAATGTGATGACTAAAGAAACCATGTTGAAACTCAACCTCTAAGGAGCCTTAAGAAAGACCACTATAGTGCTACAACTTGCAGATATATCCACAGTAGCTCCTAAGGGAGTTTTTGAGGATGTTATGGTCTCCATTGACTCTTGGGAGTACCCCACTGACTTCTTGGTGCTTCAACCCATAGCCAATTTTAATGGTTATCCTCTTATTGTAGGAAGACCTTGGTTGGCCACTGTTGATGCCTATATCAGTTGTAGGGTTGGGAACATGACAATTAAGAATGGGTCCTTATCAAAACAACTGATATTATATGCTCCTATTCATACTTCTATTGAACATTATCTACCTTTTTGGCTAGAGGATGAGGAAGAAGATGAAGTGTATCTTGTAACACAATACCTAATATGTACCTTAGATGTTGTTATCATAGGGGGGAAATCTAATGAAGATGACTTCATTGAACATATCCTTCAAAAAAAACCCCCCATTACCATTCCACTTGATGAACTAGTGAGAGAATCTTTAAGCAGTCCTTGGACTAAGCTATGCTCAGTTGGCTCAATCCCCGAACATGTCAAGACTGTAGAATTTGGCCCAACCATAACCTTAAAGATCAATCCCTCTCTCTCGACCAAACAAGAAGAACAATTGTGCAAGATGTTGAGAGAGAACTTAGATGCTTTTGCTTGGGACTATAAAGAAATGAAAGGGGTGCATCCTTCATTTTGTACTCAGCATATTTACATCAAAGAGGGGTACAAGCCTGCGTGCCAACCTGTTGTTGGCCCACAACCCACCATATTTTTCTGACAAAATCATGGGCACCCTTAATTTTTTGCTTTTATAAAACTCTCTTCTTTCTTGGCATGATAGTGGCTAATGATTCCTTTTTGTATATTTCTTGGCTTTTGAGCTTTATGTACATCCTTTGATTGATTTTCCTTTATTTGGATGGTTAGCACCTCTTTTCCATTCTTCATATTTCATAATAACGCTAGTCACGAGAAAGGAAGTGTCGCACCTTCGGTTACCACATCACCCGATTTTTAACATTTTATCGCATTGGTTGTTATTTCCTCCACTTAGTTTGATATTTGCATAGCAAAAAGAGCGAACCATTAATTAACTATGTTGTAAATACATTTTTATAAATGATAAATACATAAAAATAAATAAAATTATTAATCTATTTAATTTTGTAAATATAATATAATTTAATTATTTTAAATTAATTGATATTAGAAATATCAATGATTCTAAATAAACATTAATGGTTGGAAATAATATCATTATTTGTAACCACATACATTGTATATATATATAAATATTAATTAAAAATACTAAAACATTAACTTTTTATATTGTAAACATATAATACATAACATTTATTTATAATATAAAACTATGTAAATACCATACTAATTTATAATATGTAAATTCTATTAACTTTTAGTTTGAAATATATATATTATGGAATACGTTCACGTGGAAGAGAATAAAACATAAATATTTGGTGTCATCATAAAGTGTCATGGAGCAGCATTTGAGGGCTAGATTTTATTTGATTTTTTTTACTTCCCATAAGCAATGTGATCTTTGATTCTCACTTTGCTTCAAAATCATATAAATTAATTATGATATTACCAAAACAAAAAGTTATTGAAACAAGGCATGTTGCGCTATTTAAATTAAACCAAGAAGAGAGTATACAAAGGTATGTATTCAATAATAATTTTCATGTAACAATGAAGCCCTTATTGCTTTGAAATGAACAATAAGGGAAATATTAGAGCCAAATCAGAACCCTATGCCAAAACAAGTCTTATCTTGATGATTAATCATTCATTTTAACCACCCAATTTAATGCAAATGGTGAAATCTCGCCGAAGATAGCCCAAATCTGACAACTATGGAAACTGATTGGATCATACATGCTTGTACAGAAAGACATATCTCTGAAATGGATCTAGAAAGGGATTCACAACAGGGAAGAGATCGATCTAGAAACATGTGAATTTGCAACAAAAAAAACCAAACTTCAAGATCATAACCCCTATATTTCTGAATTTAATTTTCATTCAACGCAGAGCGATAGCTATAGTCCCTGCGAGCCGAAGGGAGAAATATGAACAGAGACTCAATTTCTTACTGATTCACCGTCTGAGTAGATTAATCGCCCTTTCTTAGACGTAATGAAACAAAGTAAAGTTTGTAGAACATCATCGGACCCACAAGATGATGAAGATAGGATGCCGAGAGCATGACAGAGGAACAGCCTGAACAGAGCATAGAGGGAAAATTCCTAAAGCCGAAGTATTTTCGGTCCGTTCGATAGCTAAAGCAAACTGGCCAACACTATGTCCATTTCACTTTAGAAGTGGAATGTATGAGGGTTTCTTCTACTATATAGAAAACTTGCATAATCTTGGGTGAGCGGCGGGAGCTAAGTGCAGGAGAACATTCCCTCAATAGATGTCACTCATCTAATCACAACCCGTGGCACATAGAGGATGTATTCCTATGGCGAGCTATCATCCGAGTGGCCGCAGACACATATATTCGCAGGTTTTCAGATCAAGGAGGAAATGCTGTAATAGTTTTGCCAGATGCGTAATGAAACCATGGTACCAACATTGTTTCTTACACCTCTCTTTGATGTTGTGGACTGACCTTTGGTTCATGTTTCTGCCTTATTTAGTTTCAGGGGACTACACATGAATGACGGATGTTTCCAAACAAAGGGAGGTCTGTGTGTTCATTTTCTGAGGCCTGCACACAATTATGAATCTCTGGTTATTCCGTTTGAAATTACGGAAATTTCTACCGGAATTTTCAAATTCACACCGGAATTGACAATTAAGCCCATGATGGATAATCGTCCCACTTACTGACATTTTGGCCTGCCCTTTACAACAAGACTGATTTCCGAATCACCTTGTAGTACAGGGGTAGTTAGCGCCTTCTTTAACTACCTAAGCATATGCTTGAAGTCAGCCGTTTGGACAGCTCTTGGAGTCAGGTGATAGTAAATATCCTTGGTTGGGATTGATGATACTGGTGGATTATTTCAAATTCCAAGATCTTTTAATCTTTTTTATTATGATTTAGGGATGGGGAAATTGCATCATTTATTGCCAAGTGTGATGAGGATGTTCTCGACCTGTCGTTTCTACGTGAACTGGGGGTGGCGAAAGAGGCAGGGTCATCACATTCCGGGAAAGCACTTAACCCACAGTGTTTGTCAATTGTAGGGAAACTTCCACAACAGAAGGAACCTGACACCCTGGGTGTTGAACGAGGCACATACCAAACTTTTAATTTTGGGGGTCACCGCAGAGGGGCGACGAAGTCAATTAAGCTGAGTTCACAGTTGCGATTACTTAGTTTTGGGAACAATTTCATGTGCGAAAAACTGGAAAGTCTCACAACTAGAGCAGTGGTTGGTAGATGGAAATTTCAAAACCATGGTAAGGGGATGTTATGAAGTGGCTCTTAGGGTCCTGGGAAACGTTGTTGGGATACAACCCTGTAATCAACAAATTAGAAAGGGGTTGGTTCTGTTTCCATATGATTAAGGAAGAAGACGTTGCAGTTGTTCTCAGCCGAACTTGGGTGAGTGGTAGGTGTTTTATGGCCCTGTATCGTTGGGACATTGACTTCCATCAATGTTTAAATGCTCATGCTAATCATCTCCTATGGGTAAAACTTGACGGTCTTCCACTACAATTCTGGAGTCAGAAGGCCTTAACGAAGATCGGGGATTGTTTGGGAAAATATCTCTACGTGGATCCAAAGTGTTTTGGCATCTACGATAAGCGGGCGGCCTAGATTCTGATTGAAGCATCTTTCGCAGGGGGTTTTCCAGCCTTTATTGATTTACAGTGGAATGAGAAAATCTACAGACAAGTTGTAGATTATTAGCAAATGCCTTTTTGATGCTACAACTGTCATGATACGGGACATCTACTAAAAAATTGCTCGAGGAGAAGGTATTTTTCTGAAGAGATGAGGACAAAGGCGGACAAAGGGGATGAGCAGCTGCAATCGAGGACCAGCGATGAAGATGCTAAAGCTACTTTGGTTTCTGCGAAGATGAAGGGTAAGTCATATCCTTGCATTGATCATATTGTTGATAGTTTATCTGAGAAGACATTTCCCTTTATGCTTGAGGGTCATACTAAGTCTATGTCGACTTGCACTGTATCCAATGTTCTGTAAAGAGAGGGGGGGTTTTATCCTTGTTTATTCTCAGGGTAGGAGGGTTAATACGGTATTGAAAGAGAAATCAGTGTCGGATACCCCTGACCCTCCTGGAATTGACGTAGTGTCATCCCCTTCTCTGTCGACCTTGGACATGCCCTCTGTGGATTTTGACTCTCTCACTGAACCTTTGATAGTGAACCCATAATCCCCTTTAATCGGTGTGGTGGATTCCGCATCCCCGAGGAACTCCATTGGGAGTGACTTAGATTTACTGTTGTCAGGAAATGACCCTTTTCTGAAGTCGCTAATTGTGGATAAGGGCAAGTTATCATCACCCTCCATTGTTATTAGCCCATCTCAAGATCGAATGTAACACTTAGAAGGGGAAATGGGAAATCAAAAAGGAAGAAAAAGATTGTCCCAGCAACAGATTTACTGGTCATTTATCCGGACAGTTATCTCTGGGATGTTCCGGTTTCTATAGCCATTAGTAGGGTCCTTGGAGCATTGACCCCTGATGTCTCAGTTCCTCCATGAAGATTGTCTCATTAAACATAAGGGGTTTTGGGGGAGCGGGAGAAGTTACTATCGATCAAGAATTTTCTCTTTTTATGTAATCCAACTTTCATTTTTATTCAAGAAACAATGCACTCTGCAGATAGTGCAATTTTATACTTTTGTGCTATCTATTCTGACTGGAATATGGTAGAAATTGATGCAAATGGAAAATCTGGAGGGTTGGTAGCCATGTGGGATCCCAAGTGAGCGAACATGGAAGCTTTTAGCTTCTTTGGAGGAATCCTACTCTCGGGTCTATGTCGGGGCTTCCAACACTGGATAAATATTATTAATATTTATGCTCCTTACAAGGACAGGGTATTTTTCTGGCAGTGTATGGAGGATTGTGGCATCTTATATCTTCATAACCTTTTGATATCAGGTGATTTTAACTGTGTTCTAAATGATGTTGAAATTTGGGGCAACATAGGAAGACAAGACTAGATGATGGAGGTCATCAAGCAGATTTTCTGGAACGCAAGGGTAAGTGAAATTTCATTTATGGATAATAGTCCAATGTGGTTAAATGGCAGGAAAGGTGGAGATTTCATCAGAAATGCTAGATAGATTTGTAATTAGCAATAGCCTGAGATCACATATGGATAAGATGAAAGCACAAGTTGAGGATCTAACAATGTCTGACCATAGGCCGATTACTTTACAATGGGATTTTGAAGAAAGGAAATGTGGCATACCTTTTAAGTTCAACAGAACTTCGCTGAACATTGAATCTTTTAATGTGCTGGTCAGGGACTATTTAAAATCTAAAAGAAGGTCAGAGGAGATGTCAGCAATGACATATTTAACTATTACCCTGAGATATTTAAAGATATTAGTTAAGAAGTGGGTAACTGGACAGAAGAAAAAAATGAAGAACATAATAATAGACATTAGAAGGGAAAGGACGGTGGTTTTAAAGGAAATTGAGGAGGGAAGACAGTCGGAAAATTATTGGGAAAAATTGAAGCTATTGGAAGAGGAATATAAGACACATCTTCTCATGGAGGAAGAGGAATGGAGATTGAAGAGTAGGGTGACGTGGCTGCAAAGCGGCGACAAAAACACACAATTTTTTCATAAAGTGGCAAATGGAAGAAGGAGCACAAACGCTATCTAGGAGATTGAGGCAAATGGGAAGACTGTTTGTACGACTGAGGAAATAAAAAGGGCAACAGTGGAGTACTATGGAACGCTATATAAGAAACAAGCACCTGCGGATGTTGCTGTACAAATGGATTATATAGAAGATTTTCCTATCATGTTTGACCAGGCGGATTTGAACACTTTAAAACAACAGGTCAGCCCAGAGGAAATCAAATCCAGTCTTAAATCCTTTGCTATTGATAAGAGTTCGGGTCCGGATGGATGGACTCCGGACTTCTTTTTGCACTTCTTTGATGAAATATCTCCTGCATTAACGGAGATGGTGGAAGATGTTAGTATGAATCCTTTGTCGAAGTGTACGAAAAAGGACCACTTTAGCTACGCATAACTAATAGCCCTAACAACAGAAGTGACTGCCAATATCTTCAGATCTGCGGTTAGTTCAACAAGAAAAGAGCTGCAAAACACCAGATCTATGCATGGAAAAACATTAAGCAGTAAAAACAAGGGTTTTCTCCATATACCAATAGACAAGACAAGAACAGTTTTTTAAAAGAATTTTTATATTAATTGGGCACCTGGGAGGAAAACAAGAAGGCGTATCCAATTCTCCTCAGTGGGATGGGTTCTTGGAAGTCCTCAACACTTCAGATCTAAGCTTTCTCTCTCTTGTTGGTGTAGAAAACCCAATGCAAAGAATAGAGCTCAATGGGAGCTCACACAGCAAATGATGAGAAAATGGGACCAAGTGTATAGATCCAGAGTGATCTAATAGGATGAAGGTGACTAATGAATGGGGAAAACCCCCCTATTTATAACAAAATATTGGGGTCATTCTAGATCCTGGTGCATGATTAAAATAATGCTAACCAAATCTAGATCCACCTCTATGGAATATTTTATTATATTTGTTGGAGGGAAAGGGTGTTTGACTTGGGTCAAATCCCTTGATTAGTGAAAAATAAATAAATAAATGATTTATTTATCTTTTTAAGGAAGTGGTTGGGAGATAATCAAATAAATAATGATTTATTTGATTAATGGTGGGTGATTTGGTCATTTTTAACAAGGAATATTATCTAAATAAGATTTAAATAATCATTCCTAGAAATTAATGAGATAAATAGAGGTTTATCTAATTAATTTCTTTGGTTTTGGGTTAAACATGACTGGGAATAATAATTAAATTATGGTTTAATTAATTATTCCATAAGGAAAATCAAACAAATATAGGTTTGTTTAATATTTCCCTTTTGGGGGTTTCCTGCTTGGGACCATAAACAACCTAATAAATATGGTTTATTGGGTTATTTACCATAGTGAAGGCAATTTTACTTAGGGTAAAATTGGTCTTACATGGTGTACTTGGGTCCATCTAATGATAGTAGGTTAGATGACCAAAAAATGGTGTAACAGATTGCCCCGCAGCATGCGAGTGTTAGGAGCAAATCGTATGACCAAAGTACGTTGTAAGAACTCAATCACCAGACATCAAAAGGGAAGTCAGAGAGAGAGATGTAAGGTAGACTAATGTTCTGAATAACTAGACCCTGAGGAGACGAGACTTACAGGTGCAACAAGTCTCTTTTTATGAGAGGGTACCTGTGCTAAAGGCAGCGGGGGAGGCATACCTATGCCCACCGAGACAAAGTACAAAAGAATAGTGTGTCCAGTAAACAAGGGACCGAACCATAAAGTACAACCGGCATAATCATGAGCCAGATAAAAATACAATGAGGAATCCCACATACATGCTGTGCCTGGGATAACAGCCAGGACTGATACAATAATATCTGAGTACATGAGATACAAATACAACCCAAATGCCCCCTGTAAATGGGGAAGGGCTCACAAAATCTGACTGATACATGCAAATCAAAGAGGCGCTCCAAGTGGCTAAGGCCAACATCATCAAATATCTCTGAGCCGCATCGAAGGCCGCAAAGAAGAGGTCATCTCCGGCATGGGGCTACCTCGCAGTGGCCACCCCCTCATGAGGGTTGAGACATCTCACACACACCCAGAATCATCAAGGGCTTCAGCCGCCGGATCACCGAACCATCGCATACCGGATCTCGATCGTGCCGAAAGGAGCCGGGAGTGGAGAAACAATCAAGTCAAAGGGTAATGAGAGATCCCCTTGCCTGATCCGAGGCACCGAACAAGAGTGGAAGCTGGAACCAAGGTACACCGCCCTCTAGACCTGGCTTCGGGAATGAATGAGCTGATGTCGACAGAAGGAGGTCCGCCATAGGTGAGGCAATGAGAGACCCTCAACTAAGGCACGAGAGAAAATAGTAGAGCGACGGACAGACTGACACTAATGATGATAGTGAAATGGAAAGGATAGAGTGGCGAATGGACGACTTCCCTTGTTAGAGCATAAAGGGCATGAATGACATGGCAGCGACTGACACAATATCATAAGGGATAGGGGACAGTGGGACTGAACGTCATAATGTGTGACACAAGAGAGAGACCAAGCAATGAGGGATGGAGGGCTATAGCGGGGTACAAAGGGACGCGGAATAGACTCCATGAAGGCGATGATGACTCAACTTAGATGCTCTAAACAAGGGCGACTTGATGGTGCTGCCACATAGGAAAGGCCCAATGGGGGACCAGGAAAACATGAGTACAAGATGGGAACTCATGACAAAAATCGACACGAACAAAGACAAGTAAGGAGGCAAAGTGGTGCCCAGAGTACAAGTGTCGCAAGTGAGGAAATTCAATTTTAATGAGAGGTGAAGTAACCCTTCTTGGACAAAATGTGTCCTGGTGAAGTATCAAATCATAAAAAACTAACAGATACCCATTTGAGGGCTCGATGAGAGCTTTCCAACAGTGTAGACGGTTTGTCAAACGGGGCTACGGTGTGGTCGCAGCGGTCAAAAGAAGAAACAGGAGTTCTCTTTTAATAAGGCAGTTTTCCCTCCAAATTCACTCATTTGCTATTGTTGTTGTGGTGAATGTAGAGAGGAGAGAAGGCCCTAAATCCTGTGGCGAGCGTAGCGGACAAACCGACCGTTGGAATCGAGATCCGTCAGTTGCAGGTAAGAGGCCTAACCTTACTCTTTCATTTTGATGGATTGAAAGTTCAGCTTAAGGCCCAAATGTAAACGCACCTCCTTTTCCATCTCTATTAAGCTGGTATTTCTCTTTGGGCAAGGACTGGACAAAGTGTATTAGGGCAAACCGTGACTTGGTCTCAGAAATGGCGTGAAACTGCTACACTCCGGGAGATGAGGGGGTTTCGTGTCGTTTTGGCCGAGAGTTGGGCTTTGTATTTGGTTATATTCTTAATCAGAGCAAGCCGACAAAGGTGATGTGTTTGTGCAGGTATGGTATATTTATGGGTTAACTGGAGAGAGAGAGACCTGGGTACATTACGGGCAGAGATCCAGGTGGATCAGGGTGTCCATCGTGTGTTGGCCAGGTTTGGGGTTCTAAAGTTTTTGGAGAACCCGTTGATGAGAGCTGGAGAGCCCTTGTTGGCCCGGATTATCAGTTATTGGGATCCAGAGCATGAGGTCTTTGTAGTGCAGGGGCACAGGATCGAACTGACAGTCCAGGATGTGTATTTTCTGACAGGTCTCCCGCCACTTGGGATGGTGGGAAATACGCAGCCAGTATTACCGCGGGGGCGGCATATCATGGAGTTTGTGGAATGACATTGTCGACTGGATCTCCAAGTCAAGGAGACTCGGATACCGATTGGGGATCTAGAGAGACTAGAAACCCGTGCAGTGGCCGCAGCTATGCTGTGTATCCTGGGCAGCCAGGCGTTCCATCACATCACTGGGGGGCAGATGATGATTGTGGAGAGTGTGTTGGGTGGGACCTACTATGGGTGGGCCCAAATGATGCTGGTGTCGCTAAAGCGACAGTTGTCATTATGCAAGCGGCAGGTGAACCACGATTGCTCGTATGGGACTTTATTGTGCGCCTTCTTCTTTGAGAAGATCCCAACCTTGAGGCCTCGTATACAGCTTCCAAATGGGGGCCCGAGAGAGCCCAGGATGCACCGGTGGGGGCGGCTACTGTGCAGAGGAGGAGGGGCGGTCGGGCGAGTGTTTCGACCTGATTTTTTTGCCCATTGGGATCAGATGTCGTTATACATAGACGACTATCCCTATAGTGGGATGAGATACTGTGGAGATCCGGACCTGCCACTTCCGCCTGGTCGAGTCTGGGGGCCCGATGGTAAGTGACAGATTGCTATTCTTGTATGGGCATGTTAAAGTTTTGAATAGTAGCTAGGGTACTGATTCATGTACTTTTGGTATGCAGATATAGCGCCGGTAAAACCGGCCAGATACATGGGACGACCGGCAGCATCTGGAGCTACAGGTCTGAGTGGGTCGAGAGTAGTGCATAATGAGGATGTGGCCACCCTTCTGGAGGACATCTGCTGTAGATGCGAAAGGTTGTTGACCAGAGTATCAGAGTGCGGGTGGCAGGACTTAGACGACCAATACATAGAGCCATGTGTTGGTCTACCCTCGGAATGGCGAGGTGTCATGTGGCGCATGGTGATGGCCGGTCAGGCGATGCGTGATCTACAGGCTGCAGGGGCAGAGCCATTGGCTCGGGATACTCCAGATAGTGATTAGGTGTGGGGCATGTGGTGCCCCCTATGGTGTATGTAGGGGCAGGTGGTGCCCCCAGTTTTGGGTGTTTGTTTTTGTAACATGCTATGGGCATGTCATATGTATCAGAGTAGAGGGACTCTAAACACATGTTTTGCGACACATATTATGGATATGCATTTTTTTTTGATGGTTATGAATGTTATTGTCTTGTATGAAATGCGTGTGATAAATGCCAATCTAGAACATGGTTGGCAATACTATCTACATAGTAATTCTGTTCTCGAGGTACATGATTGAAAGTGATGGTTTCAAATGCACGTATCAAGAGTTTCACTCGTAAATAACGTCTAAACAGCACAGGGTTATGCACATGATAAACACCATTTAGTTGCATGACAAGAAGTAGGGAATCCAAACGAACGTGCAGATGGAGGATGCGATGAAGGAGGGCATTGGCTAAGAGACCATGCACTGCATCATATTCGGCCTGATTGTTGGTGGCAGAACCAATGCAGACCCCGTTTGAGAGAACAAGGGCATGCAAGGGGGTGAAAATGGCCCAACCTGCCGCGGCTAGATTCCGGGAGTAACGACTTGCACCATCGGCGTAACCGATAAAGGGAGTGGACTGGGGGTCCTACAGAATGGTGTTACAAGACAACAAATGAGGGGAAGAGAGACAATGATGGCAGCGTGAGTGTAGAGAAGGCATCGAGCGGCAACTACGAGAGGGAGTGGAAGGAGTAGGATGATGATGACTCATATACGAACGAGAGGGTGGTATATGAGGGATATCGGAAGTGTGGCGAGAACTCAAGCTGCAGAGGTCAACAGAGATACGGGTGGAGTGATCTCGTGTATGGGGAGAAAAGAGGTGGTCCGGCGAAACGACAGGGGAGGACATAAGGGGACTGGGCTCCAGGTGTCTCGCAGAGGAGGAGAGGTAAAGAATGGTCATGGTAGACTCTGTCATCTGAACATCAGGGGGGGGGAAAGATGATGAGAGCGGGGGGATCCTCTGGCTGGCCCGAAGCATACTGTGCGAGGATGGGAGAGGCGGATTGATTTTGTTCAACCTCATACTCGCGAACGACCTCTAGAGAGGCACGGTAGTGCATCAGGTGAGGACAATGGTGGGAGTAATGGCCATGAACACTGCACAACACACAGGGTTTGTTGGTGCAGAGAGTCTTGGGGTTCTTGGGTACGGACGAAGAAGGAGCGGAGGCTTCAGGGACCGTAGACTTGGGGAACGCGACTTTAACCATGGGCTGGATACGGGGCAACTCGGGACAAGCATAGGTGGCATGACCGGCGACATCACACAAGGCACAAGGCTTGGTGGGTGGAAGAGGGGCCGGGTCAGTCGTGGTGGTCTTGTCTTTGGGTGCCTCCTTACGGGCTTTGCCTTTCTTCCCAGGACCTGTCACTACATGAGAAGGATCCTGTGGAGGTGCTAGGGGCACAGTGGCAACGGAGGAAGCGAGGGGGACCGGTTGGACCAGTGTCAAAGCCATGTAGGGTTTGGGGTGACCAGGAGGGGTGGCGGCTGGAGGGTCAAGGTACCAGACCGGTATGCCCAAGGTCAGGTTAGGGAGAGAAAGGGTGGCAATGATGGGGACAGAATATACTCCGAGAGGGGGAGCCAGGAAAGGTATCTCCCCAGCCGGGTAATGACCAGGAGGGATGGCTCCGAGATGGTTAAGGCCTGGGGGAACCGATCCAGGAGGATAAAGGGGTTCAGGGATACCAGCTGTAGGGGGAGGGCCTGAAGGAGGAGGTCTGGCTGGCTGAGATGAATGGCTAGGAGCGGGTTGCGGAGGGCGAGGGGGAGGTTGCTGACTAGCCGAAGCAGGCCGCTTAAGGGCAGCCTGAGACGATTGCATCATGAAAACATTCGATAAGCTGGGATCAGTGATAGGAGGAGGGGGGAGACAAGGAAAAGTTCCAAGCAGGGAGGAATCCTTGTAAACGCCGGGGGAGACACTAGTCAAGGAATCGACGGTTTGCTTGTTATCTACAGAAGAGATGGTCGTTTCAGGTGAGGTATGAGAGGTTGGCTCATGATATGTCAACTAGTCAATGGTGACTATCTTTCCATTATGGGGGAAAGACATCTTGCGGAAAACCGCGGAAGGGACAGCAGACATAGCGTAGGTGTAGCTTCGCCCGAATAGAATGTTGTAGTCTAGCGGGGCGTCTATGACTTAGACGTCAATGCAAACAGTCTTACCGACGAGGGTGATAGGGAAATTACGAAACAAGCCAATGGGCTGGGAGGCATGACCGTCCCACGCTCGAAGGGTGATCGTGGAAGGGGCCAGCTCAGGGGATCCGAGTTGCTTCCAAACCGAAGCATACATCACGCAGGTGGATGCCCCCTCGTCAATTATACACCGGGAAACGATGGCATTTCGGATTTTGACTGGGTTTTGGAAGGTGATGAAAGGAGGAAGGGGAGGGTGGTCCGATTGAGTGGCGTCGAAAACAATCATTTGGTCATCAGCAGGATCTACAGTGCCCACGGCAGATAGTAGAGCCTTCTTTTGGGAAGGGCATGACTGGAGGAGTTCCAGTGTGGAAATGGCAGCAGGAGATTGTGCCAAATCATCTACTATGCTATACAAATGAGCAGCTCCCACACCGGCGTGTTTCCTCCATGTAATGGCCCTTGGGGGACTTGGTATGAACCTCTGACCTTGGGTTAAGGGATATGCAAGGCCACCGGATGTCGCAGAGGCTCGTAGAATCCGTAAGAAGGAGGCTCGGAGCAAATCGAGCAGAGGCTTGTTTACTGACAAGACCAAGTTTGAAGGTGAAGGTCAACGGTTGAGGAAGGATCAGAGTTCATCATGAGGATCTGGTAATCGGCGAACCAGAAATGGAAGGAGGAGTGGAGGCCTGCCCGTCAGGGGGTTGGGTAGCCACGAATCCTTGCTGAGGGAAAGGATCAGTAAACACAGCTGGTTGAGTAGAGGCCACATTAGGGGGAGCATGAGGGGAGGCATGTTGTTTGCACAATGTAGCTTGAGAGTCCCACATCTTCCGCATCTGGGGTAAGAGGGGACAATCGTGGGTGTAATGACCGTAAACACCGCAACACGAACAAGGCTTGTTGGTACGAAGGGGCCTGTCCGGCTTTGGCTGAGTGCCCTGTTGCTAGTTAGCAGTATTAGGGTCAACACCTGGAGGATTGGGTCCACGAGTACCAGGGGCAGATTGATTTGGATTTCCTTTCCACCTTCTTTGAGAAGAAGGGGGATCAGTCGCACCTTGCTGTGCAAATACTTGCCCTGAAGGGGGCTGTAGGTGCTGTTGCGGGGGTTGAGGAGGCAAGGGAGGTGGAAGCGCATATGCTGGAGGAGCTAGCATCCCAGGCTGTGGATAAGGGTAATGGTTAGGTTGGGCAGCATTGAGGTAAGCAGGAGGTTGGGCAAAAGGAGGAGGCATGCCGTATCCTGGATACATGCTACCGGGAGGGGGAAGAGTGCTAGAGGTGCTAGCCCCTCCGGGAGGGAGACCGTAGCCCATAGGAGGTTGAGCATACGGATGGGAAAGGGCTCCAACGATACCGTCAGCGGAATGAGATGCCCCCGGAGCGTTAGCGCCACCGAGCTTGGGGAGGTCAGGAAGGACGGTATAAACATAACCAGACTAGGCGTAGATCAGGTCATATTTCAAGGCTATTTGGAGGGCGGCTTCTTCGGTTTGAGGGAAATTAGAGGTGACATCTTTTCCAATGGGCGCTAAGAGGGAGCGAAGAAACCAGTCCATATAGATCCGATCTTCGAAGGGGGGAGCTCGACATAAGCTGCGTCTTCGTCGCCATTCCTGAACATGGGTAGAAAGGTGGGTCGAAGAGGTTTGCTTAAAGGAAGTCAAGAGCTCCGTACTGGTATTGTATCGGAGAGGGAGCTAGAAGTAAGATAGAAAGGCTTGGGCAATGGTCGCAAAGGTGGTATGGGAAGCGGTGGCTTGGTCGACATACCATTTAGAAGCTTCGCCTATAAGCGTGCATTGGAACAAACGAAGATGGATGGAGTCATCGGTAATGGAATTGGAGGAACACCACGTGTGGAAAGATCAGACATGATTGGTTGGATCTTCTCCAGCAAGGCCTTCGAACTTAGGGATGTCGGAGGGGAGCTTGGTTGGCATAGTAGGCCAACCAACATCGTGGCGAATAGGGTCATTGATCAACTGATTGAAATCGGGGAGGCTGAGGCCTGCAATGAACAACAGTAAAGGTATGGCCGAGGTAGTTCCTGTGGCGGTTCCACTAGTAGTAGGTCTGGTATTAGGGCCTGGAGGACTACTAGCGTTAGGCCCTAGACCAGACATGGTGAAGGTGACAGGGGGAGAACTAGGAGGCGAAGGAGGACCCGATGAATCAGGAGAGGAGTCGGAGTGCAGACTCGGAGGAGGACTGGCTCGACGACGGCAGGTCGAAGCAGGTCAATTGACTAGAAACTGAGGGTGAAGGCCAAGAAGTCTCCAGGAAAGGCACCTTGGGGGCGCAATGATGACAGGAAGAAGGAAACCGACAGGGGCAGAAAGGGACAGAATCAAGTGAGGTCAAGGGCAGAAAAGGTGCAGTGACAATTGATTTTAGAGTCTTTGCCAGGTGGTGTTAACCAGGCACTTCTTCACTTAGGGTCAGTGTGTGGCGTGCGTTAATTTTAATTTTTAAACCCTTTCCATTTTGAGAGCAAGAAAAAAGTGTGATGTGTAACTGAAAATAAACCTGCAGAGAACAGTATGTAATGCTGAAATAACAGAAAATTAACAGCTACTTGTGCATCTATCTAACCCAAGAAGGTGGGTCTCTCAAAACTAAGTGAAAAAAGGGAAAAATCTAGGTAAAACACACGGAAAAGAGGCCAATAGATCTAAGGTCAAAAGGGACAGGGATCTAAAGGATAAAGCTGCTGAAAGAGGTGCAGATCACAGCCAAGAGACAGAGGCAAGGTGGCTGGAAAAAAGGAGGAAATCAGCAAAAATCGGAAAGGACAGGGAGGAGGTCCTAAAGAGAGGTCCATAAAAAACAACAAGAGGTGATTTGAAAGGAAAAGAGGCTAATTTAAAGGGACCTGAAAAGGAGGTATCAGATCTGGAAAAGGAGAGGCTGAAACTCAGAAAAACAGAGGCTGAAACAGCTAAAAACTCTTCCACAAAAAGTGGAGGGTACTGAAGCCCTAGGGGGCTAGGTTCCCACTTAGATGAGCTAAAACAGAGCAGAACCAGGTCAAAACGGGCTGAAACAGAGGCTGGAAAACCCTGACAGAAGCTTCAGCAGAACCCAGAAAAATTGCAGAAAAATAGCTGAAAAAAGGGCAGGTTGTAGTTTCTGACCTGTTTTCAGTGCAAGTCATAGAAAAGAGGCTGTAAAGTGAGACCTGGAGGTCCAGGTCGCAGGTTTTGGCCCAAAAAGTGCGACCTCCCATTCCGGTTGTCTCGGCGGCAGATTTTTAGAAAAGTTGCCGTCTCAGTTGCGGCTGATGTCGCTTACCTGCGCAATAGGGCCAGAAACACACGGAAGTTAGAAATTTTAAGGTTTTAGGGTTTTTTGTGAGAAAAACAACATGAAAATAGGAAAATAAACAGCTGAAAAGAAACCCTAAGGTCTGAAGTAGCTGGATATGCAGGAATATGAAAAACGACAGCGGTCGTAATTTAAAACCCGTGTGGAGTCGCCATTTGTTAGTATGAATCCTTTGTTGAAGTGTACGAAAAAGGACCACTTTAGCTACGCATAACTAATAGCCCTAACAACAAAAGTGGCTGCCAATATCTTCAGATCTGCGGTTAGTTGAACAAGAAAAGAGCTGCAAAAAACCAGATCTATGCATGGAAAGACATTAAGTAGTAAAAACAAGGGTTTGCTCCATATACCAATAGACAAGACAAGAACAATTTTTGAAAGAATTTTTGTATTAATTGGGCACCTGGGAGGAAAACAAGAAGGTATATCCAATTCTCCTCAGTGGGATGGGTTCTTGGAAGTCCTCAGCACTTCAGATCTAAGATTTCTCTCTCTTGTTGGTGTAGAAAACCCAATGCAAAGAATAGAGCTCAATGGGAGCTCACGCAACAAATGATGGAAAAATGTGACCAAGTGTATAGATCCAGAGTGATCTAATAGGCAACAAAAGGTGAAGAATGGTAGGAAAAACCCTCCTATTTATAACAAAATATTGGGTCATTCTAGATCTTGGTGGATGATTAAAATAATGTTAACCAAATCTAGATCCACCTTTTATGGAATATTTTATTATATTTGTTGGAGGGAAAAAGTATTTGACTTGGGTCAAATCCCTTTATTTGTTAATAATAAATAAATAAATGATTTATTTATCTTTTAAGGAAGTGGTTGAAGGATAATCAAATAAATAATGATTTATTTAATTATTTGTGGGTGATTTCGTCATATTTAACAAGGAATATTATCTAAATAAGATTTAAATAATTATTCCTAGAAAATAATAAGATAAATAAAGGTTTATCTAATTAATTTCTTTTATTTTGGGTTAAACATGACTGGGAATAATAATTAAATTATGGTTTAATTAATTATTCCATGAGGAAAATCAAACAAATATAGGTTTGTTTAATATTTCCTTTTGGGGTTTCCTGTTTGGACCATAAACAACCTAATAAGTATGGTTTATTAAGTTATTTACCATAGTGAAGGCAATTTTACTTAGGGTAAAATTGGTCTTACATGGTGTACTTGGGTCCATCTAATGATAATAGGTTAGATGACCAAAAAATGGTGTAACAGAAGATGTTAAACTCACTGGGAGAAATCGTGGAGCCATAAACACAACATTCCTTGCATTGATTCCAAAAAAGAAAGGGAGGTTAACTTTTGATGATTACAGACCCATCTCACTTTGTAATACCCTTTATAAGATAAATTATAAAATTATAGCAGAGAGAATTAAGGACATACTATCCAAACACATAACAAAGGAGCCGGCAGGTTTTCTAAAGGATAGGAGTATCCATGAAGTTGTGGCCATCACACAATAAATTCTACTTTCTATGCAGACCGAGAACCTGAAAGGGGTGGTCATGAAAATAGATCTAAATAAGGCTTATGATAGGGTCGAATGGAATTTCTTAAGAATGATTTTATACAAAATCGGCTTGGATAGGGAGATGGTAGCATGGATAATGGCACGTATAACAAAGACTTCTATGGAAATATTAATAAATGGAACATCATCTGTTTTCTTCAAACGAGGCCGAGGCTTAAGACAGGGATGTTCACTATCTCCTTTGCTATTCATTTTGATTATGGACTCCCTAAGCATAAAGATCAAAAAAGCAATGAATAATGTTATTTTTAAAGGATTGAAGATTTTTTGGGAGAAGATGGTGTCTCACAGTTTCTTTGTCAATGATGTAATAATCTTTGGGGAGAAGGAGAGAAGAAATTGGGAAGGTTTTAGGGTCATTCTACATGGTTTCTGTGAAGCATCAAGAATGTTGACAAGTGAAGGGAAATCATGCATAATAAATGCAAATAGGGAGGATGAGGAACTAAATGAGTTGGGCCCTCTATTTAACTTCAAATCAACACTCCTTAGAAATGGCTTGACATATTTGGGATTCTGGCTGAAGCCAACTAGATATACAGTGGACGTTTGGAAATGGCTAGTTGAGAAGTACAACAAAAAGATCTGTGTTTGGTCTTCCAGATGGTTATCGAGAGGCGGTAGGCTTATACTGTCCCAAGCGGTCCTGCAACAGTATACTATTTACTGGGCTCATATTTTCCGGATTCCAAAACAAATAATTGCAGAGATTAATAGGATTATTGCTATATTTTTCTGGAGTGGGGGCAAAGAGAAATTTTTTTTCCATTTGGCACGACTGGAGTGTTTAACGAAGTCAAAGGAAAAGGGAGGTTGGGGTCTGTTGGACTTGGACACATTCGGGAAATCCCTCATTTTCAAATATTTGTGGAGATACATTACCAAAGACAGTTTCTGGGCGGAAATCATGAGACTAAAATATATTGAAAAAAAGGAACTAACGGACGTTCTAATTATGGGCTGGGAGGATGTTAAGTGCAGATCAGAAATTCGGAGAGGTTTCAGCAGATGCTAGCTAGAATTTAGAGAGAACATAGAATGGAAATTTGGAACCGGTAGCAGGATTCAAGCTGGAAGCTTAAATTTGCATGGCCAAGGACATTCCTCAACTCTGGAAAGTAGGACCTTAGACATTTTAAATCGTAGAGGTGTTTTCTTTATGGGACATATAATAAGGGAATGGAATTCGGATATTCCGAGTTGGAAAAATTACAAAGAGGTGGGACTAGAAGAAAACAAAAAAGAGGAATGGGAAAGCTACATTATGTCACTCAGAGTACTGGGATTGAGAAAGGACACAACAGGTGACAGTTTGACATGGAGAGGAATTCCAATGGAATCACAGATCAACACGAAGGAAGCACACACTGTTTTGAAAAACAAAAGACTAGATCAGGAACCGGATGGTTCAAAATGATGTGGAGGGTAAAGGTTCAGATTAAAATGATCATCCTTATGTGGCTCATATGGAAGAATAGAAATCTGATTTGGGAAAACCTGCAAAAAAAGGGATGGCATGGTCTGGGAAGATGCCCGATGTGTGGAAAACACAAGGAAGACAATACACATTTATTTTACAGTTGTGATTTTGCAAATGAGACTTTAATATTGCTGTGTCAGATCCTAAAACTTCCTACTCCGGAGTACAGATCAATGAAAGATTGTATAAGTTGGTGGTTTAGAAGGGGAAGTCACCTAAAATCCATCCCCATAATTTTTCATTGGCATATATGGTGTGGGAGAAATAGAAATATATTTGAGGGGAAGCTCAATACACCAAGGGAGATTAGCATAAAGGTGTATAGCACAATGGAGAAGCTGAAAGTAAACCAGAAACCTCTAAGGGAATTGTCCAGGAAGATGAGACCATTTGAATTTCAATACCCTACTGGTTTTTTTGATGGAGCGTCTCAAAACCACAACTGTGGATGTGGGGCATGGTTATTGATATCTCCGGAATGCCACTACAAAATCTACTGGAATGGAGGTAGAGGATCCAATATGCGTGCTGAAATCATAGCACTCTGAGGCTTGTTGTGGTTCGCTAACCAACTATATATGGAGGAGCTATGGATTTTTGAGGATTCGAAGGTAATCATAGAGCATCTAAACAATGGAACACATCTAAATCCAAGTTCTCTCTTTCATTGGTTGGAAAGGATAAAAGCTCTGAAACAAACTTTCTCTACTATCATTTTCAGCGATGTTTACAGGGAAAAAAATACTGAAGCGGACAGACTATCCAAGAGGGGATTAAATGGACGTTTTGGTGAAATGTAATATGAACTTCATAGCACAAATGGGCATGGAGAGAAAGGTTGAATTTTAGTTAATATAGAGGACCCCTCTTGGTGAACACAGGAGAGACAATGAAAATGTATGATGAAATTGTGTTTTTTATTGTGTTTTTTTGCTTTAATTTTTGAACTGAAAGAAGCTACGTAAAGGATAGACTTGAGGATGAAAGTTGTGATATTTTGTTTTTAAATCACTAAATTGTAAGAACTGTGACAAAGAACTGGATGAATGATAGAAGAATGTGATGCAAATGATGCTTTCTCGATATAGTCATTTGATCATAATTGAATGAACTATGGAGGAAACTGTAAAGACTTTAAATCTGGAACTTTTTGTGATATTACTCAGATATGTGCCCTGGTACACTTATATAAACCAGAAGTATTTTTCCTGTTAAAAAAAAAACCCCTAAATTTTTGAGAAATCTTGAAATGGGATCTGAGCCTCTCTTTTTTTGCAGACAGGTAGACTAGTTTGCTAGCAGCAGAGAATTCGCACCACTGTAATTTTATGACATTTATAAAACTTGATTCATATTCATAATAAGATTTATTTCTGTAATTGTTTGCATAACACCACTGTTTTCATCGGTTATGGTAAATAAATTCTTCAGCGTTTAAATACATTTATGGTGTATGAGTAGATTAGTTGGCTTTGGCACTATTGTTAAATGTTACCTCTTAGCTCATTTAAAATATGATCAAGCTATCTTGCAGGATTAATCAGAAATTCATTTTGAAAACTGGAAATTGTATAAAAAGAGAGTTTTATTTCTTTAGACTGGCTAGTTATCTAATAGTTTAAATTTATAGATGTCTTGCTTTTCTACATGTCATTTTATTTGAACTATTTTAGTATTATGGCATGGATCTTTCGTTTTTTATGCATATGTTTATCAAGAGTTTCTTTCAAATACATTTCTTGTGTATGAGTAGATTAGTTGGCTTTAGCACTAATGTTAAATGTTACCTTTTAGCTTATTTAAATTATGATCAAGCTATCTTGCAGGATTAATCAGAAATGCACCTTCAAAACTGGAAATTGTATAAGAAGTGAGTTTTATTTCTTTAGGCTGTCTAGTTATCTAACAATTTAAAGCTATAGATGTCCTGCTTTTCTACATGCTTTTCTACATGTCATTTTATTAGAACTATTTTAGTATTATGGCATGATTGTTCGTTTCTTATACATATGTTTATCAGGAGTTGAATTTATTTGCAGTTAAGTGTCTGATAACTATATATTAGGTATTTAGTTGTTTATATCTGCTTTAACAAGGATTAGATTTTGTGAACTATTTCCCTAGCCTATTTTCTTTATCTCAATTCAATTCCAACATGTTTCTTTTCCCACCTTTTTAACTTGCTCCTGATTGAGAGAAAGACTAATCTTTCTTTCAATCGAGATAGGTATAGGATAAGTGTATCTTAGGTTAGATTTTGCATTTTAATTTTAGTTTCTGCATCTTAAAAGTCATCTTCCATAGAGACAAAACATCTTGATTCTCATTGATGGGAATGAGCTCTTATATCAATCAATCTTTTAATTGATCTTAATCTTTATTGGAATCACTAAAAAATCAATCATAAGGAATTGTATATTAAGTAACAATATTCATTGTTTGCTATTTGGTAATCTTATTTGTAGGACTACTTTTAATCTTTAATTAGTGTTAGAATTAATAACATTTTGTTGTTTTTAACATTAAAGTTAACATAACTCATTATTATAACATTAATTTAATAGATTTAATATAATGAGGAGTGGTAACATATTTAGTTTGTAATATTAGATCAAATATATACACACTTGTTTAGAATTAGATTAATTGAATAGTGTATTTTAAAATAGATAATGAATAGTAATTAGATACAATTTTTAATTAGATTTAATTTTAATTAGAATGTTATATTTCCCTAGGACTAATATTTTTAATATAGTTAGATTATATAATAAAATAAGATTTAGTAATACAATACATATGAGATTTACCAGTATATATAGTTTAATTGTTTTATGTTAAACTTATATTAAGTAATATTATTTAGGACATATGTTAGAAATTATATATTACAAAGAAATGAAACACATAAAATATGTGGAAAACACAAGCACACAAAACACATAAAACCAGAGAGACACAGATATACATGGTTCACCCAGTTTGGGCTACGTCCACCCCGAACAGCCAATCCTTCCTTTCTATTATCCAGCAAAATGAAGAGACACAACCTACAGCAGATCCACTGTAATATCTTCAGTTCTCTCTCACAGTCTCCCTATCTGTTTCTCACTCTGAGAATACACATACAATACACAACCGCAATACAATACCCTCATAGAAAACGAGGGGTTGCCTTTTAGGGAAAAAAACCCTAAACTAAACATAACTTCTACCGTCAGATCGTTCGCTTAATGAACGGCCCAGATTGACTAGAAATTACTATACTTTTACAAGGCAATTTTACATCTGTTTTTAGCTTCGGGGGCGCTGCCCTCAAAATACCGCGCTAGGGGGGGCTCCATAAAGTCGCAGCCGCCCCACCCTGGACCCCCCAGGCAGTGTTTAATTACGGGTGACGTTGTCGCCCCATTAAGGTACAGGGGTCCAACGCTGTGATACAAAATAAACAAGATAATCAGGCTCCACACCCAAAAATATCCCACTTGGAGACTGATTGTAGTAACTCTACTGCTGCTTCATTTGTTGGACAATGACTCCTCTTTGGACCTCGCTAGTGTGTATCTTTTCCAGCTTCAACTGTCCATCTTCCAATACTGACCGTATGAAATGGTACTTGAGCTGTATGTGTTTAGTCCTGGAATGAAATGTTGAGTCTTTGCAAGATGAATGGCACTTTGGCTATCACTGTATAACGTGCCCATATCATGCTTCTTACCCAATTCATCCATAAACCTTTGTAACCAAATCATTTCTTTACTAGCCTCTGTAGGAGCAACATACTCTGCTTCTGTTGTTTAAAGTGCAACAACACTTTGGATTTTTGAAACCCAACTGGCAGTTGTTCCACCTACATTAAATACATATCCTGTAGTGCTCCTCCTGTTATCTTTGTCACCTGCCATATCTGCATCAACATATCCCTATAGAGCAATGTTTGAACCACCAAAGAATAATGCTTGATTTGTGGTACCTCTCAAATATCTGAGAATCCATTTTACTGCCATCCAATGTTCTTTTCCTGGATTGTTCATGTACCTGCTTACAACTCCCACATCATGTGCAATATCAAGCCTTGTGCAGACCATTGCATACATTAAGCTTCCAACTGCTGATGCATATGGAACTTTAGACATATAGTCCATTTCTTCTTGGGTCTTGGGGCACATCTCCTTAATAAGTTTGAAATGGCTAGCAAAAGGTGTACTAACTGGTTTTGCATTCTCCATATTAAATCTTTTCAACACCTTTTGTATGTACTCATTCTGAGACAGTGTTAATTTACGATTTTTCCTGTCTCTAGTTTTTCTCATACCAAGGATTTTTTTTGCAGCTCCCAAATCCTTCATTGCAAATGAATTTTCAAATTTTATTTTGAGCACATTTATTTCTTACATGTTAGACCCTAACAATATAATAATATAGCTGCCATCATTTTGCTTTTTCAGGTAAACACAATGATCAGAGTGACATCTAATATAACCTTGTTCAGACATGAACTTGTCAAATTTTAGATACCACTGCCTTGGAGCCTGTTTTAAGCCATACAAGCTCTTCTTTAACCTGCATACTAATTTTTCTTTCCCTTAGACCTCATATCCTTCTGGTTGCTCCATATAGATCTCTTCTTCCAAATCACCATGGAGAAATGTTGTCTTTACATCTAAGTGTTCAAGATGTAAATATTCTGCTGCTACAAGACTTAAAATAGTTCTGATTGAAGTCATCTTAACAACAGGAGAAAATATTTCATAAAAATCAATACCTTTCTTCTGTGCAAACCCCTTCACCAAAAGTCTAGCTTTGTACCTCTTTTTTCCTCCATCTTCTTCCTTCAGCCTGTAAACCCATTTATTCTGCAATGTAGTTTTACTTGCAAGCAACCTGAATAAGTCCCAAGTCTAGTTATGCATTAAGGATTCCATCTCTTCTTCCATGGCTAGCTGCCACTTCTTCCTACTTTCAACCTGCATTGCTTCTTCATAACATTCAGGTTCACCAGAATCAGTCAACAATAAATAATATAATGAAGGAGAGTATCGTTCAAGGGGTCTACTTATCTTAGTAGATCTTCTAACACCACTTTCAGGTGTTTGAGGTGCCTGTTGCTGTTGTGGTGGTTGTTGTTGCTGTGGCTGTTGATTATTATTATTTTCAGGCACCTTTACTTTTTCTGTGATCTCATCAAGAACTGTGTATTATTTTTTTTCTTTTTCATGTTTCTTTTCCTGCAATTGATTCTTATACAAGACCTTTTTATTGAATATTACATCTCTGCTCCTAATGATTTTGTTATTTTCATAATCATATAAGCGATAACTAAAATCATTAACACCATATCCAATAAAGGTACATTTCTTTGATTTTGCCTCAAGCTTTGTTCTGTTTTCTTTATTAATATGGACAAAGGCCTCACAACCAAAAGGTTTAAAAAAAACGTAGTTTACCTTTTTACCTGTCCATGCTTCCTTTGGAATACCACCATCCAAGGAACTTGAAGGCCCTCTGTTTATTAGATAAACAACAGTATCTACAGCATCTGTCCAAAATTGTAAAGGCAATCCTGCATGCAATCTCATGTACCTTGCACGCTCCATGATTATTCTGTTCATCCTTTCTGACACACCATTTTCTTGTGGTGTTCTTGGAACTGTCTTCTCTCTACATATTCCATTTTCTGAACAATACCTATCAAACTCTTTGCTGCAATATTCACCTCCATTGTCTGATCTGAGACACTTCAACTTATTTCATGTCTTAATCTCAACGAAAGCTTTCCATTTCTTGAAAGTATCAAATACATCAGATTTATTCTGAATACAATAAATCCAAGTTTTTCTAGTTGCATCATCAATAAAGTAACATAATAACGAGAGCCTCCAAGAGATGATACCTGAGAAAGTCCCCATACATCTGTATGCACAAGCTCTAATTTTTCACTCTTCTTTTCTTTACTAACTCTGAGAAATCTGACTCTCTTCTGTTTTCCATAAATGCAATTCTCACAGAAATCCAAATCAACATTCTTCAAACCCGACAACAAATTTCTTGAGCGAAGAATCTTCATCCCCTTTTCACTCATGTGTCCAAGCCTATGATGCCATAATGCTGCATCTGCTCCTTTGGAAGTTAAAGCATTAACAGAGTTAGAAATACCATTGCATAAATACAATGTACCAACCTTTTCACCTTTTGCTATTACCAGGGCTCCTTTGGTGACCTTCCAAGTTTTATCTGTGAAAGTTGTCACACAACCTTCATCGCCTAACTGCCCTATTGAAATCAGATTTTTCTTCAGATCTGGAACATGCCTTACCTCCTTTAGTAGCCATTGGTTTCCATTCTGTTGTTTTACAAGAACTTTACCCATTCCAACAATTTTCCAGGGTTTATCATCACCCAAACGAACTTGTCCAAAATCTCCTTGAACATAGTCATGAAAATATTTCTTATCAGGTGTGGCATGGAATGAAGCCCCTGAATCTACAACCCAAGAATCAGTAATATTTTCGAAAGAAAGAATCAAAGCATCTTGTAACACATCACCTGTCACATTTGGTTCATGATTTTTTTCTTGCTATGTGTCTCCTTCTTTTCCCTTCCGAGATCTATAGTCTTTCTGTTGAAAATGCAGCAAGATGATGGAGCTTAGTGAAATGAAGTCGCCTTCACTGAGTGGGCCCGCAGGCTATTTTTGGCGCAAAGTCTATTTTTAGACATATGGAGCATGGTCCAGGAGTTGCAGGTTGCTATTCTTGGATGATTGGTCGAGTTGGTAAAAATAGATGGACCTCTATTTTTAGACATTCATGTGGTTTCTATTTTTAGACTGCCGAGCTAAAAATAGAACAGTCAAATATTATTTACCCTTAATAATATTTGGACTCTAAACTTCAGTTTACTCTCTTGGCGCACTTCAGTTTGACCCTCAGATGTGGGGCATGCAGCTGACATGAGGATTTACGCTATTCCCATGTGTTTGGTTGAGCTATTGCATGATAGACTTCAGTTAGACTCATGTGGCAGAATTTTGGTGGAGTTGATTGAGGAGTTAATGGAGATTGTGTTCCGGTTAACTAGTTGAACTAGTTGTATTTAGTTTAACTAGCTAATACACTAGAGATGAGTTGAGTGAATTAAATATTATTTAATTCACTAATTATTAACTCATTATTCAACTAAAGAACACATCATTTAACTTAGTGCATGGACAGTTCAGTGAAGACAGGTGTTAGAGGTAGATGAAAGGGTGAGTTAAGCTATCAGTTGTGACATTAGTTGTGCACGAGATTTGCACAAGCATTGGAGGAAATTGCCAATAAGAATTGCGCAGATCAAGCAAGTGGGATTCGAACTTGGATCTCATATTCCACCAACTTGGATTGCGCAGTAGAGGCAGGGCAAATAGTGGATGAGTTTTGAACCTGTGACTTGTTCAAAACCAAGCTAGTTTGTGTGTAACTTTATGAGATAGTACTGAGTACTTGTGAGGAGTATTGTACTGATATTTTTACATGTTCTCTTCCATATAATATAAAAAATAGCTGAGGGGTTTTCAGCTATAGGCTTTCCCCATACATACTGCGTTCTATGTGTGTGATGATTTAATGTTCTTATGATCGCTTGTTTTGTTTCCGCATGCGACGATTAATTGTAGAAGAGATTATGTGTTGCATATGAATTCAAATTAGTGTGTGACCAGGATAATCTCAGTGGATAAATCTTAATTATTCAGAAAATTTCTACATGGTATCAGAGCGAAATTGATCGTCGAGATCTATTACGGTGATTGCATTTTATTTCCTCGTACAGAGCCTGCATACGGGCCAGGTAGCCTCCAGATTCATCTTTCTTTGGAAAGTGAAAGGTCTGGTAAATGCCCATGCAGTCAATCTCTGATTTGGAAATAATTTTTTCTCAAGTGTATATCAGAAGCAGTTGAGTTTAGCTTGTGGAATTCGAATTTGCAGATTTGTGTTCTTGGTGCCGAGGCGAAAATGTCTTTCAACGGATTGCGACTAGAATATGCCTTGGAAGGCAGTTAGAATTATGTTGCATGGAAAGACCGCATGGACGCTGTATTAGATGATAATGGGCTGTTGGAATTCGTGGAGAAAGAGATTCCAAAGCCTACTACTGTTGATGTTGCTGTCATTGAAGCTTGGCAAAAGAAACAAGTAAAATGTCAAAGGATTCTGTTGGAGGGTGTAAAGGATCACATCGTATCCAGCCTGCATGGAAAAGCTTCTCCATATTTGATGTGGAAAGCGCTGACAGATCTATTCCAGAGAAAAAGCGACCAGAGGAAGTTGGCGCTCAAGGATAAACTCAGGAACATTAAAATGGAGAAAGGCGACAGCATACCGAAGTACCTCACGAAGTTCACCCAATGCAGGGATGAGCTGGGAAGTGTGGGGGTGACTGTCGATGAAGAGGATTTGGTGGACCTGGCTCTTCTGGGTCTTCCAAAAAGTTGGTATGCATATCAGGATAGTGTCAATGGTCAGGAGAAATTTCCTGGATGGGAAATATTGTGGTCTGATCTCATGCAAGAGGAGATAAGGAGGAACACCAGAGATGGATCTTCATCAAAGGAAACTGATGAAGAAAACTGCGCTTTGGCTGCCAAAGCAAAGAAGGGAAAGAAGAAGTCTTCTCAATCCGGTGCAAAGGGAAAGAAGAAGCAAGACATGTCTAAGGTGAAGTGCTTTCACTGTCACCAACACGGACATTATGCCACAAATTGTCCGCAGAAGAAGAAAAACAAGAAAGCTGGCGGATCTGTATCTGGAGAGGCATTGGCCTCGCAGTTCGAGCTAGATTTTTCGCTGATCACATGCTTGGTATCAAGTGTGATGGGTTCAATGTGGTTCTTGGATAGTGGTGCATCTTTTCACATGACCAGAGATCAAGATTTGTTTACAGATTTGGATGAGAAAGATCTTGGAGTGCACATCGAGATGGGCGATGATGGTAGACACAGTGCGACCGGTATCGGTACCATTTCCTTTGAGAGGGAGTCTGGTAAACCCTTCGTATTAAAGGATGTGATGCATGTTCCAGGATTGAAGAAGAATCTGATCTCTGTGGCGATGTTAGAAGATAAAGGGTATGATGTGGTCTTCAGCAAAGGAAAAGCTTTCCTGCGCAGTAAGACAACTGGAGAAACCCGGAAGATAGGGGTTCGAGTGAAGAACCTGTATCAATTGCAGGTAGATGGCTGCGCAGCAATGGCATGCAAGGCGGGAGAAGTGGTGAGCCGGGATGATGACGGCGAGTTGTGGCACCGGAGGTTGGGCCACCTTCACTATGGAGCTTTGAAGATACTGTAGCAGATTTCTACTGGGCTTCCTAAGGGTACACTTGCGCAGTCAGATCAGTGCAAGGGATGTACCTTAGGAAAGTATGTGAAAGCCACCTTTCACGAGAAGGATAGTCACGCCACGACGATCCTTGAGAGAGTTCACACAGACGTGTGTGGTCCTTTCTCAGTAGCTTTGACAACAAAGCACAAGTACTACTTGATCTTTGTTGATGATTTCTCTCGAAAGTGCTGGATCTTCTTCATGCAGAAGAAGAGCGAGACATTCTCAAAGTTCTGTGAGTTTAAAGCACTGGTCGAGAAGGAATCGGGGAAGAAGGTGAAGGCTCTTAGGAGCGACAATGGTGGTGAATTCATCTTTGGCGAATTCAAGGACTTTTGCAGCACAGAAGGGATTTGAAGAGAGCTCATAGCTCCCCATAACCCACAGCAGAACAAGGTTGCTGAGAGGAAGAAGAGAACGATCGTGGGTGTTGCACGGGCGATGTTGCATGATCAGGGCCTACCCCTTCACTTATGGGCTGAGGCATGCAACACAGCAGTATATGTGTAGAACCGTTGTCCTCACAAGGTACTTGGCATGAGTACACCTGAGGAGGCATTTTCTAACAAGAGGCCTGACATTTCCCATTTGAGGATTTTTGGTTCTCCGGTTTATGTGCATGTAACCAAGGATGCTAGAAAGAAGCTGGATTTGACCACGGAGGAAGGAATATTTTTGGGGTAAACTGATACAGCCCACAACTATCGAGTGTATTTTCCAGACAGTCGCAAGACTGTTGTGCGATGGGATATCAAATTTCAGGAGGAGAAAGCCATGCAGTGTTCGCTTGAGAGGGAGCCACACTTGCATGTAGAGGAGGAGTTGTTAGCTCCCAAGGATGAGTCTTGACAGGATCAGCCACAAGAGGAGGGTTGCTGGAGTGGAAGAGACCACTCTGCGCAGCCGCGAACCACTCGCAGGCTAAGCGCACTGCTGTCGAGCGACTAGCCTTCCAAGATGCAGCAGAGGGTTGTAGACCACTTCCATAAAGATAAATACAGACAAGAGATGGGGCTCCTTGACGGCATAATCGGAGATAATGGCTCGTGGAGAAAAGTGTGTCGTGATGGAGCCATCCTCTTTTAAGGAAGCTGTGGAGGAACCCGCATGGGTAGATGCCATGATCGAAGAATATGATTCGATCGTCAGAAACAGTGCATGGGAGATTGTCCCAAGACCAAAAGGGAAATCAGTGGTGGGTTCGCGATGGATCTACAAAGTGAAGCAGGCGGCTGATGGGAGTGTGGAGAAGTACAAGGTGAGATTTGTCGCCTGTGGCTTCTCACAGATCGAGGGGATCGATTATGAGGAGACCTTTGCACCTGTCGCAAGGTACTCTTCCATACGGACGATCCTTGCTCTCTCAGCGCAGATGGGGTGGCACATTCATCAGATGGATGTGAAGACCGCGTTCCTCAATGGAGTTATTGAGGAGGAGGTGTACATAGAGCAGCCTGAAGGTTTTGAGATCTTCAGCAGTGAGTCGCATGTGTGCCGACTCAAGAGAGCACTGTACGGGCTGAAGCAAGCACCTCGTGCTTGGTACACACGGATTGACAGTTATTTCACTGGGCTTGGATTTTCCAAGAGTGAGGCTGATCCTAACCTGTACCAGATTGTGGTGGAGGGGAAGCTGCTGATCATTGTACTGTATGTAGATGATCTGATTTTGACGGGTGATGAGATGTTGATACTTTCATGCAAGGAGGACCTTGCTAGAGAGTTCGAGATGAAGGACTTGGGCCTCCTTCATTATTTCCTGGGATTGGATATTTGGCAATGAGTTAAAGGATTGTTTTGTTTCGTGCGTATGCAGGTGTCCGTTCTCGGGAAATGTTCAACATGGTCGTGAAGCCCGTTGATACTCCTTCCCGGAGGCTGGGATGTGGGATGCTAATGTGAGGATAGTGATGCCACTGCCTATCGATTGCACTGCTGTGGGGTCGCTTATGTATCTGGTCAATACACGACCTGATATATGCTATGTTGTTAACCAGCTTTCGCAAGCTATGGTTAAGCCTACCAAGCTCTTCTAGAATGCAGGCAAGCATGTATTGTGTTATCTCAGTGGCACATCGGGATATGGACTTTCGTACAAACAGGAGGATGAGGTGAGGCTTTCTGGCTTCACGGATGCAGATTGGGTAGGGAGCCCAACAGACTGGAAGAGCACATCTGGAGGGATCTTCAGCATCAGGTTGATAGCAGTTTCCTGGTATAGCAGGAAGCAGAGATCCGTAGCACTCAGTTCCATGGAGGCCGAGTACATGGTAGCAAGCTTGGCTGCATGCGAGGCTATATGGATGAGAAAGATCCTGGTCGGGTTGTTTGGGTTACACTTGGAGCCTACTGTGATTTATTGTGATAACCAGAGCTGCATCAAGCTCTCGGTTAATCCAGTATTTCATGACAGATCCAAGCACATCGACATCAGGTACCATCATATCAGAGACTGTGTTCAGCGGAGGATCATGCTACTATCATACATTCCTACAGAGGATCAAGATGCAGACATCTCGACGAAGGCGCTCACCAGGAGAAAATTCGAGTTCCACAGAGGCAAGTAGATAGGGGTTGCAGATAATCCACATCTTGCTAAGAGGGAGTGTTGAAAATGCAAGAAGATGACGGAGCTTAAAGTGGAATGAAGTCACTAAGTGGGCTTACAGGCTATTTTTGGTGCAAAGTCTATTTTTAGACTATGTCTATTTTATTACAGGATATTGGTTCAGGAGTTTTGTTATCTTTGGATGATTGGTTGAGTTGGTAAAAATAGATGGACCTCTATTTTTAGACATTCAGGTGGTTTCTATTTTTAGACTGCCGAGCTAAAAATAGAACAGTCAAATATTATTTACCCTTAATAATATTTGGACACTAAACTTCAGTTTACTCTCTTGGTGCACTTCAGTTTGACCCTCGAATGTGGGGCATGCAGCTGAAATGAGGATTTATGCTATTCCCATGTGTTTGGTTGAGCTACTTCATGATATACTTCAGTTAGACTCATGTGGCAGAATTTTGGTGGAGTTGATTGAGGAGTTAATGGAGATTGTGTTCCGGTTAACTAGTTGAACTAGTTGTATTTAGTTTAACTGGCTAATACACTAGAGATGAGTTGAGTGAATTAAATATTATTTAATTCACTAATTATTAACTCATTATTCAACTAAAGAACACATCAGTTAACTCAGTGCATGGACAGTTCAGTGAAGACAGGTGTTAGAGGTAGATGAAAGGGTGAGTTAAGCTATCAGTTGTGACATTAGTTGTGCACGAGATTTGCACAAGCATTGGAGGAAATTGCCAATGAGAATTGCGTAGATCAAGCCAATGGGATTTGAACTTGGATCTCCTATTCCACCAACTTGGATTGCGCAGTAGAGGCAGGGCAAATAGTGGATGAGTTTTGAACCTGTGACTTGTTCAAAACCAAGCTAGTTTGTGTGTAACTTTATGAGATAGTACTGAGTACTTGTGAGGAGTATTGTACTGATATTGTTACATGTTCTCTTCCATATAATATACAAAATAGCTGAGGGGTTTTCAGCTATAGGCTTTCCCCATACATACTGCATTCTATGTGTGTGATGATTTAATATTCTTATGATCGCTTGTTTTGTTTCCGCATGCGACGATTAATTGTAGAAGAGATTATGTGTTGCATATGAATTCAAATTAGTGTGTGACCAGGATAATATCAGTGGATAAATCTTCATTATTCAGCAAATTTCTACACTTTCTTCAGGTGTCCTTTCTTTCCACATTCCAGCACACTATCCCCGATCTAGACTTGGATCTGCCTTTCCTTGATTTACTGCGATATCCTGAGCTCTTTCCCCTTTCCATTCTTCTTCCCCTAGATTCTGCACTCAAATCATTACCCGATGTCTCAAAGAAGCTTTTCCGTTGCATTTCCTCGCTAAGGATAGGACTGAAAACATCATCAAACTTTAAAGTACTAGATCCAGAGACAGAGTTACTAATGGCCATAACTAAACCATTCCAGCTTTCTGGAAATGAGCACAGAAATAAAAGAGCCCTAACTTCATCATTAAAGTTTACCCCTACAGAACTTAACTGACTGGTAACTGTATTAAAATCATTTAAATGGTCTGCAACAGATCCACCTTCCGACATATTCATATTAAATAAACGTTTCATAAGAAATACCTTGTTTGAGGCCAAGGGTTTTTCATATAATTTTTCCAATGCCTTAATCAAACCCTCTGTTGTTGTTTCCTTCGAAATATTGAAGGCTACCGAAGCCGCGAGGCACAACCGTACTGTTCCAAGTGCTTTTCTATCGAGAATCTCCCATTCTGCGTCTGTCATAGCCGTCGGCTTCTTTGTTTTTCCGCTCAATGGTAGGTACAGATCTTTCTGATACAGATAATATTCCATCTGCATCTGCCATAGTGGGAAGTTTTGGCTGTTAAATTTCTCGACCCTAAACTTACCATCTTCTGCCATTGCTCCCACTCGAACCAGGAACCCTTCTTTCCTGCGAGTTTATCAGCCAAATAGACCTTCGAATCTGATACTAGTTGTTAGAAATGATATATTACAGAGCAATGAAATACATAAAATATCGGAAAACACAAGCACATAGAACACATAAAACCAGAGAGACACAGATATATGTGGTTCACCCAGTTTGGGCTACGTCCACCCCGAATAGCCAGTCCTTCCTTTCTATTATCCAGAAAAATGAAGAGACACAACCTACAACAGATCTGTTGTAATATCCTCAGTTATCTCTCACACTCCCTATCTATTTCTCGCTCTAAGAGTACACATACAATACCCTCATACAAAGCGAGGGGTTGTCTTCTAGGGCAAAAAACCCTAAAATAAACATAACTTCTACCGTCAGTTCATCCGCCTAATGAACGACCCAAATTGACTAGAAATTACTATACTTTTACAAGGCAATTTTACATCTGTTTTTAGCTTCAGTGGCACTGCCCTCGAAACCCCCACCAGAGGGGGGATCCATAAAGTCACAGCCACCCCCCACCAAAGGGGGGCTCCATAAAGTCGCAGTCACCCCCCACCAGAGGGGGGCTCCATAAAGTCGTAGCCACCCCCCCTTGGACCCCCCATGCAGCATTTAATTACGGGCGGCGTTCCCGCCCCATTAAGGTATAGGGGTCCAATGCTGTGATACAAAATAAACAAGATAATTAGGCTCCACACGCAACAACATAATAGAATAGAACTTAAAATTAGTATATATTAATAAGTAATAATAGTGTTAGTTTAATAACATAAAATATTAGTTATCATAATTTGATATTAATATAATTTGATACTAGTTAGAATCACGTAGTAGAGATATAGTATTATATATTAATGACATTAATATTGGGATAACATTAACTCATATTAATATATATGTACATTAATAATAAAATCTAGTGTTAACTTAACATAGTAATGCATCATCTAGACTAATGCTTAGATTCAAACAAGTTAACCTTAGTTGTGGCTTTGTTGAGCCCTATATCAGCATAAGGATCACTTTATTGCATAATTAACAAGAAGAGTCAATCTGATGTCTCTTCTTTATTGGTCCGTGAAAGTCAAATTTAATCGAGTTGAGATAGAGAGAAGGTAACTGGACCTAGTTTAACTAGTTGAAACCACCATTTCAATGGAAAAGGAGTCGCTTTAAGTTAAATATCAGGTGGTCTCCCTTGTAATGTTGAGGCAAAGGATTTCGAACCTTCAACACAACCCCAGTAGAGAATTAACCCAACCTTGAAGGAGATAGTGAAGGAAGAATTACAAAAGTTGTTGGATGCAGGGTTCATATACCCCATCTCAAATAGTGAATTGGTGTCACCTCTAGTCTTAGTCCCAAAGAAGAATGGGAAGTGCAGGATCTGTGTTGATTATAGAAAGTTGAACAAGGCCACAAAGAAAGACCATTTCCTTTTGAATTTCATTTACCAAGTCTTAGATGGTGTTGCAAGGAAGAAGTTCTTCTCTTTCTTAGATGGATTCAGTGGTTACAATCAGATCCACATTAGCCTGAAGACTAAGACAAGAATACATTTACATGTCCTTGGGGTACCTTGCATATAGAGTTCTCCCATTTGGCCTATGTAATTCCCCTGCCAATTTTCAAATATCAATGTTAAGCATCTTTGTTGAGCTTTTCCATGACCTCGTGGAAATAAACATGGGTGAATTCACTCCCTATGGATGTGATTTCTAAGAAGCCCTCTCTAATCTGGGTAAATTCTCGAGGAAATGCATTGAAATGCATCTCTCCTTGAACCCTAAGAAGTTTGAATTATTGATGAAGGCAGGGGCTATCATTGGCCACTCCATATCTGAAGTAGGAATAAAAGTAGACCTAAACAAGACTGCAATCATAAAAATGGTCCCTACCCCTAAAAAACAGGGAGATGTTAGGAGTTTATTGGGATTGGATGGTTATTATAGGATATTCATTAGGGATTTTAGTAAAGAGGCTTCAAAATTTTTTGGATTGTTGGCCAAGGACTCAAAATTATATTGGTCAAGTAGTTGTCAAGAGGCCTTTGAAATATTAAAAGAAAAATTGACCACTTCTCCTATACTTCAAGGTCCCAATTGGGCTCTGCCTTTCCATATCCATATTGATGCATCAGATAAAGTTGTGGGGGCATATTTGGGACAAATATATGACAAGTTAACCTATTCCATTACTTCATTAGTAAAAATCTATCAAATGCTGAATTGAATTACATTGTCGCTAAAAAGGAACTCTTAGTTGTTATCGACTCCTTAAACAAGTTCAAACATTATCACTGGGTACCAAAATTTTATCAATACTGATCATGCAAAAATTAAATACTTGATGAACAAACCTGATGTGAATGCTAGAATTATTAGGTGGTTATTATTGTTACAACAATTTGATTTGACTATCATTGATAAGTCAGGGAAAGAAAATGTAGTTGCATATTTTTTTTCTAGACTCACTTTGGCTGTAGATGATGAAGGGATGGTCAATGATCAACTTCTAGATGAGAACCTTTTTGCTATCTCAATAGTCTCTCCCTGGTTTCCTGACATAGCTAACTAACTGGTTACTGGGAGATTTCCTCCAAATTTTTCATCCAGGGAGAAGAGCACAATTGTATAAAGATCACCACTTTCACTTGGATTGGTGGAAATATTTTCAAACAGGGACCAGATTATATTTTAAGAAGATGTGTCAGGGAAGAGGAATTCTTCGACATCCTCTTAGTATGTAATGACGGGCCCTGTGGGGGTATTTTTGCTGTTAAGAGGAAAACTTTCAAGGCCTTACAAGATGGCTACTATTGGCCTACTCCCCATCAGGACACAAGAAGGTATATCAATAGACGTGATCAGTGTCAGAGGATGTGGAAACCCACACCCAGGGTGTAAATTCCTCTACAACCTCAAGTGGCCTTAGAGGCATTTGACAAGTGGGGTATGGATTTCATTGGGCCAATTGATCCAACATCAGGGAAAAAGAATTACATTATAGTGTGCATTGACTATTTGAAAAAGTGAGCTAAGATAAAGGTTGTTAAAGAAGAAAGAGAAGAAAAAGTGCTTGATTTATTAAGGGAAAATGTTTTCTACAAATTCGGGTATTCAAGGGAGATAGTCACTGATCAAGGAGCTCAATTCACATCATGTTTGATTGAAAATATCTTAGGGAAGCATAATATCAAGCATATAAAATATGCTGCCTGTCACCCTCCAGAAAATGTGCAAGTAGAGGTTACTAATAGAGCATTGGAAAGCATCCTCACCAAGGTGGTGAGAAACAATAGGAAATATTGGGCAAACACAGTAGTGGAGGCCACATTGGCCTATAACACCACCTGGAAGACAACCACATGATTCACTCCATATTATTTGGTTTATGGGAATAAAGCTTTGCTTTCCATTGAGTTTGAGTATAACACTCTTAGAATGGTAGCCCATTGGATTTATATGTCACAAGAGCATAGAAAGAAAGGATGCTCAAACTAAATGGCTTGGATGAATTCAGAATCAACTCCCTCGTCCACACTGAATTTATACAATTTCAAAGGAAGGTATGTCATGATAATCACATTAAGGAGAAAATGTTTCAGGAATGGGATTATGCCTTTTTATATGACTCTAGGTTCAAGGATTTTAATGGAAAATTTATGAAAAAATGGTTGGGCCCATACCTGATAGAGAATTTCCATGAAAATGGATTTGTTCAGATCAGAATCATTTATGAGGAGAGGATCCCTTTGCTTGTAAATTGTTATAAGCTAAAAGTATACAAGAAACCTATGGCTAAGGCATAGGTCATCAGTAAAATCAGGAGAGAGTAAAACGTAATTGGGAGCCTCATAGATTCCAATCCACAACCCTCGTAGAAAAAATAAAATGAAAGAATAGAGAGGTTTGGGTGAAAACCTCCATGAGGTATCCAAGGCCAACTCTAGGATTGAAAACCTCTCTGAGGTAGTCTTGGAGCAGAAGAAAAGAGAAGAAAAAAATAAATATCCCTAAGTGAAAACCTCTTTCAGGTGCCTAGGGCAGGCTTGTGGGTTGAAAACCTCCTCTGAGGCAACACACGTGTCTTGAAAAAAATAAAAAAAAAGAGAGAAAAAAAGAAAAAGAAAAAAAGAAAATACAAGAAGAAACAACATGAGATGACACCATGGCTACTAACCTTTTTCTGTCTTGCATGATTATGAACAATGGAATGTTATGGTTACAATTCAAATTAATTTTCCCATTTTTCTTCAGCCCCCCATCCATTCACTCCCTGTTCATCATCACTACTCACCTCTTCATCTCCCTCCACCATCCCATGAGCTCAAAACCGAAATTTCACCCCCTCTGTGATGCTACAAGAGGATCCTGTAAAGCTACAAGAAGGGACTCTCATGCTACATGAGGGTTATAAAAAGCTACATCGGGAAGGATTGAGGGAAAGGGAAGCCACCAAGGATCACGTGGTCTTGAAAAATCAAGAAGAGGGTATTCTCACTGTTATCACTCCTCCAGCATCACGGGTCCGAAAATGTGTACATTTAGTAGAATATAGGGGGTCCTTGTTTTTTAAAAGAGTTGATTTCTTAAGTATTTAATAAATGTAATTTACAATATTTTGAGTGATTTATGTGAGACATTTAGAATAGGGTTTAATTAAATATTGAGAGGCATATTTGTAAATGTTCTCGAATGTAGGAGAACATGAGTGATTGATGAGTGATTGGTGTGGATTGAGATATTATGAAATATTGTAAATTTTATATTAGAAAGTAGTTCACGATTTTAGGGATTTGAGAGGATCCTTAGGATTTAGTTGAATGTTGAGATCCTCAAAGGATAAAGAAGTGATTTTAGGAATTAATTGAGGACTTAGAGGATTTTTAGGATTTTTTTGAGTAACCTATGGATCTAAAACATAATTGGTTACAGAACCTTTTGTATAAATTTGTAAAGCCTCAAAGGCACAAATAGTGAAAAAATGAGATAGATTCTTATAGAGGAAGCTTAATTGTAAGCCTATGAGTACAAAGAGAGAGGAAGAGAAAAGCGCCATGTCAAGGTAGATCAGGCCAAAGCTAGATTGTAAAACATGTTTTAATTTGTATCTGTACATTTATTTAATGAACGAGGAAATTGAATTCATTGTGAATGTGTGTGTTCTGGTTTTCAAGCTTATGTGGTTATCAATTGATGAAGAAGAATCCGGATTTTCCACAGTGTCAGAGAATATATGTTGACGTTTCGAATTTCCATGGAGATCCATCTTCAGGACGATTGAATGAAGAAATGAAAGAAGGACTTAGGTCAAATCTATAGAGAGGAAATTATTTATTTATTTATTTATAAGTGCCGACAAGAATTAATATCTAGGAAATAATTAATTAATTTTTATTATTGTTTTTATTTTAAATTAAATTAAAATAGTTAATTAATTAATTAATTCCTTATATTGAATAAATTAAATTAATAATGATATATGTATATAATAAAATCTAATAATAATACTACTTATATTATTTATTTTAGAAATTTTTTATTAATTATTTTATGTTTAGACCTATGCCTTTATTTTTAATATTGATTAGAATTAGTAGTTATAACTAAACCTATAGAAATTACTAATAAGAGGATCAATAAATCTAATAATAAAGTTTAATTTTAAAGTTTAATATTTCTATTCCTAGAAATTCAATGAATTTAATAATTACAATTTAATAGTCTCTAGGATCAAATAATAGTTAATGATTATAAAATCTAAATCTAACTTTATTCCTAGAATTTTAATAAATAATATTTAATGATCCTTATTTTTTCCTAGAATTTTAATAATTAATAGTCTCTCAAATAATATTTAATGATTATTATTTATTCCTAAATAATAGTTAATGATTATTATTAATAAAATCTAAATGTTTTTATAATAAGTTTATATTGTAAAACCCAATTTATTTTCAATTTCGTTCCTTATTTTTCTACCCCATAGATACTAATAATAATTATAATTTATTAATTAATTAATTTTAAATGGAAATTAATTAATTGTTAGGTTAATTTTTAAAAGTAAATAATGAATTATTTGTTTTTATAATTTTTTAATAATTATATATCAAAGCTAGGTCAGAAAGCCCTAAAATCCTAGAATATAATAGGAAAGACCAAACTTGAGGAACTATACCTGGGAGGTTGTCGAACTAGAGGAACATATTTGACGAATTAGAGGACGCGAGCAATCGCTGATCTCACAACCTCCATCTCTGTTAAGGTTTTGAGGATGCTTTATAATCTCGATTGCCTCTCTAATTTTCCTTCTCTGATAGTGATCTTCTCTTGAAATGATTATGGCATCCTTAGAACGTAAATGATCCTTCGTTTTTGCAGAGTGTTCAGCTAGGGCTAAGGTACGAGATCTTTCATATTTATTATCAGCGCCATGCTCTTTAAGACGTCTTTGCAACGAACACTCTGTTTCCCCAATATAACTTTTCCCACACGAACATTCAATCTTGTAAACTCCTTTGAGTTGTTCGTGACTTATACTATCCTTAACTGACCGCATACTTTGTCTTAATGCTCCTGTTGCTAAAAATTGTGTGAATATGTCTTTCTTCCTCATGACTTTGGCGATTTTGTCAGTAACACCCTTGATGTATGGAAGGAAAACCCTGCCACAATTTTCCCGATTTTTCTGAGGTTGCTTGAGTTTCTGAGACATGACAGAGCCTTTGGCTCTACATATGGCTTTTCTGATATCATTCTCACTATAACCAATACTTTTAAATATAGACGTCAAGTGATTGAGTTCATCTTTAAGGTGCTCTGTATCAGATATCCTCAGGGCTCTCACAGGCAGAGTGTTAAGGACCCCAAACTTTTGACCTGGATGATGGTAAGACTCAGCATGAAGGTAGCTGTCAGTATGAGTCTTCTTTCTAAATACTTGATGTCCTAGTGTTCCATCATCTTTCCTAGTAACAAAAACATCTAAAAATAGAATGCTCTTGTCTTTTTCAACCTCCATAGTAAACCTAATCTCTGTGGAGATTGAGTTAAGGTGATTAAAAAATATATCAACATTTTCCTTCCCATGAGTCCATTTTATGTTGGTGTCATCTACAAATATTTTCCACCAAGCTGGTTTTAAGAGAGAGGAGGCAAGTGCCTTCTTCTCAAAATGTTCTATATATAAATTGGCGACAATGGGTGAGAGAGGTGAGCCCATCGCGACACCTGATATCTGCTCGTATATTATCCCTAGAAGCTAAAAAACGTGGATCGTAAACAAATTTCTGCAAGCTTGGTTGTTACTGGATCAGTAACTTCTTTAATGACCTGAACAACCTCATGTAAAGGAATCTTGGTAAATAATGACACAACATCAAAACTCACCAAGATGTCGCTCTCTTCCACCCTCTCTTCCTTAATAAGCTTAATAAAATCATTGGAGTCCTTTACGAAGGAGTCAGTATTTCCAACAAGGGGTTTGAGAATCTTGGCAACATATTTTGCCAGTTCATAGGTGGGGGATCCTATGGTATTGACAATAGGTCTGAGGGGAACACCATCCTTATGAATCTTGGGTAATCCATAGATTTTTGGAATGACCTCACAAGAGGGGGTCAACCTTTTTTTTGTCTTCTCATCAAGACCAGAATTCAAAATTGCCTTCTTGACATCTCTTAGAACCTTGGGCATGGGGTTGGATTTGAGTTTCCTATAACTACCAGATTCCAAATTTCCCTCCATTTTTCTAACATAATCAACCTTATCTAAAACAACAACAACCCGTCCTTTATCTGCCTTTAGGACCGCAATCTTGTCATTGTTGCGAAGGGTTCTTAGAGCTAAAAGTTCATCTTTTCTCAAGTTGCTCCTAGAATTTCTGTCTTTCCTTAGAATCACGAAGCATTCTTGCCTTAATGCTTCTTTTTCTTCTAGATCTAAACTTTGAATCCCTTCCTCAATGCTGTAGAGAATGCTCTCCTTCGAGATGCCTTTAGGAGCAACAACAAATCCTAAACCCTTACTGATAATTTTATAGGTAGCTTGATTTCACTCAACCGATGAAAGATTAACGAAATTTTTATTCTTGGATTCCAGGTGGATCTTAGTTTCAATGTGGTTTTGGCCCCCACCATTAAAGCCAACATTCAAGATGTTGCTAATCCCCACATCCTGGCAGCATTCGATCTTACTACCCACATCCAAACCCAAAGTATGGGAGACCAAAAATTCACCCGAACCATTCTCTAATGCCATGTCTCTCAAGTTCTCGTCTACTTTAAGGCAATCATCACTAATACGAGCTCTCACGGGGCCATGCTCCAGAATTTCACCCTCATTTATTCCATCAACTTGGTGCGCATGAATATGCTGAGTGCCACTGTCCACGGATCCGGATGAAGATGAATCTGATATCACAATATCACCATTTTTTCTGGTACCGACTGCAGGGTAGTCCCTTAATTCCATTAATTCAGTTTTATTGAAACCATCTCCCTCTTCAGCATGTGATGAGATAGCTCGAGAGCCGATCACTCAGGATGTCTTACTGGCTTCTTCATAGGATATCACGTTAGCTACGTCGTTGAATACTTTATCTAACACTGTAGAAGAGCAACCACATTCACGATGGAGACAATACGAGGACAACCTCACTGTCGAAGCACATTCTCGGAGAGAGAATAACTCATTGCTGCTATATTTGATTGGCCTCCTCGTGGAAGGAACCACATCTGTAACCAGCCTGTCATTCGAGCAATTGCTCTTGATTGAGCTGATTTTCGATCTATTTTTGGTATGATGTCATCCGAGTTTCCTAAATCAGATTCTGCATCGCAATCTGAACCGAGCCCTAAATTACTCACTGCAACATGATCAAAACGAGACCCTAGTCTCACAGGGTGATAGCCGGTACTGGAACCTACACCATCAAACAAACCGCAATTCGATATTGTACTGTAGCCATCTTCTAAATTGCTTTCTGCAACACAATTAGATTCCAGACTGATCAGTTGATCACCCGGGCGGAACTGCCACTAAATACACAATTTGAAATTGCTGAATTGCAGCGAGCACCGTCACCCATCGATCTGTGTAACGAGCCACTGCTGCTTATTGCTCCTGGTTTAATCCTTTTCGTTGAGTTTTTGGAGAATTCAATTTCTGTCACCTCCCACCTAGAATTCGAACACCTGTTATTATCCTGGGAAAATTCCTCAGAAGATTCATCTACACAAGGCAGCTTGTTATTAAGAGCTAAAATCCTAATTCTTTCAAGCTTTTTAGCCTGTCTAGTTCCAACCACCTCCCCATCCTTTTGAGCCCTGAGAGTGGCTCTGGCATCAAGAGATTTCCATAATTCGTAGTTAATTGAATTAGCTAATTTTAAGTGTAGAGATAGTGCAGAACGACCAAGCTCATCGAAAACTGCATGCACCCTTTTAATTTCACCACGGATTGGATTGAAACTAAGTTTTAAAAACTATCTTGTGTATCTGCGCAGGTGAAAGGTAGGTTTAATGCGGGCGAAAGGTGGAATAAGTTTGTTGTCACGACATTCTTTTAGAAAATAAAGATCTTCCACCCTTCTTTCAATCTCCATTCTAATTCTTTCAAGATAACATATATCTTTCCAAGAATCCCCTCTGTGCAGGGACACAATTCTGGTTTTCAAGCTTCTATGGTTATCAATTGATGAAGAAGACTACGAATTTTCCACAGTGTTAGAGAATATATGTCGACGTTTCGAATCTCCATGGTAGAGAATATATGTCGACGTTTCGAATCTCCATGGAGATCCATCTTCAGGACGATTGAATCAAGAAATGAAAGAAAGACTTAGGTCAAATTTATAGAGAGGATTTTTTTTTTTTTTTAAAGAGCCGACAAGCATTACTATCTAGGAAATTATTAATTTATTTTTATTATTGTTTTTATTTTAAATTAAATTAAATTAGATTAAGTAAAATTAAATAATTAATTAATTGATTCCTTATATTGAATAAATTCAATTAATAATGATATATGTATATAATAAAATCTAATAATAATACTACTTATATTATTTATTTTAGAATTTTTTTATTAATTTTTTTATGTTTAAATTTTAATTCCTATGCCTTTATTTTTAATATTGATTAGAATTAATAGTTATAACTAAACCTATAGAGATTACTAATAAGAGGATCAATAAATCTAATAATAAAGTTTAATTTTAAAGTTTAATATATTTATTCCTATAAATTCAATAAATTTAATAATTACAATTTCTATTTAATAGTCTCTACGATCAAATTATAATTAATGATTATAAAATCTAAATCTAACTTTATTCCTAGAATTTAATAAATAATATTTAATGATTCTTATTAATTCTTTGAATTTTAATAATTAATAGTCTCTCAAATAATAGTTAATGATTATTATTTATTCCTAAATAATAGTTAATGATTATTATTAATAAAATATAAATGTCTTTATAATAAGTTTATATTGTGAGGGATCATCATCCCTTGAGAGCGATTATGTTGACAGCCAGGGTTCCACTCATCACTTCCACTGCGGCTGTCGAACCTTCCTTTGCTACAGTCGCGCCGCAGCAACTCTGCCTTGCAGCTCTGAAGCCGCCACTGCTCCTCAACGATGGCCAAGAGGAGATCCAACCCTCTGGAGGCCCCCTTAGTTCATCTGTCGCTCCGGATGAAGCCACTCATAGCTTTTTTCATGCTCTTGATCCTCTAGACAGCCACGATTCTTCGTCCCCACTTGGGACTCATCCTAAAAGCAGCAGTGCGGGGTTTCAGATGTAGATGGAAGATATTCTACCCAAAAACTGCTCTACGCCCCTAAATGCTGCAACGGATCTGTTCTCAAGCGCCAATCCCAAACTGAAGAAGGAACCTCCTCACCAACAGCCCCTAGGTAGACATGCATTCGGAGATATAAAAGGATCCGACACCGAGACGCTCCAGAAAGATCCCTGGTGCCTACCCATCAGGAACACAGATTGGGCCACGGGCATTGAAGAAAAGGCAAAGCTTATCAATCTAGACTCATATTTGAATACGGGAAGTCGGGGTTTCTTAGAACAACGCTCCCCTGCATTTAAAATCCAGATCTCTCTCCTATCGAGTAGATCCATGCTGCTTTGCTTCTACCCAACAGACAGAGTTCAGAATCTCATACACACCCTTGAACACAAGCTAGGAATCCCCACATCTCTTCAACGAATTCTCTATGCAGGTAAACAACTTGATGCCTCTTTTCCCCTCTTCTTCTACAACATTGAAAAAGTTGCTACTGTATTTTTATCCCTTTGTTTGAGAGGAGGAGCCGCAGGAAATTCCTCCTATGCTCCAGATTTATCCTACAAGGATGCTGTCCATGCACAACCCAAGAAAACTACCCAAACCCCTGAGGCCCCCAAGCCTTTTCTGGTTGATAAACTAGAGGATGTTCCCTCCATAGAGATTTCCCATCCATATCTGGCAGAACAACATCAAAAATTTTCAGAAAACGCTATCATCTATAGATTCAATGGACTCTGGCCTCGAACCAAGGATCTCTATGGGTGGATCTACGCCAACTGGACCCAAAATTGCAAGGTCAACTTCTGCTCAAAGGTTTTCTTCATAGTACTATTCGATCACAAAAATAATTATCAACAGGCCCTTACAGAAGGCCCATGGTTTTGGGGAGCAGCGGGTTTATTCATCACCCCTTGGTTCCCATATTTCGATCCAGCTACAGCAGTCATCACCAGGACTCATGTTCGGGTCAGGATTCCCAATTTACCAGCCCATCTTTGGCACCTTTCAGTATATCAAGGAATAGGAAATTCACTGGGCTGCTTCCTGACGGAAAATTACTCATGGGAATGCCAAGGAATATACACATATGCCAAAGTATACGTGGAAGTGGACATCAGTGAAGGCCTGCTCGAACAAATTCTTCTCAAAATAGGTGATTTTTTTTGGACACAGCTCCTAGATTATGAGAATACTACCTTCCGTTGTCACCATTGTCATCAAACCTGGCATCTTTAGAATTCATGCGCCACCTTCCTTACAAAAAAAAGGAAAACATCTCAAAAAATTCCAAATCCAAAAGATGGACACCTTGTAGTCTGCCGCCCGAGGAAGAGTCTGAATCCTCGAGTTTAGAGGATGAAGAGAGTGATGCAGAAATGGAACATACTCAACAGATGAATGACTTGTTTGTCGCTGCACCTGGGGATCCTCCAGACATGACAATTTCTCAGAAACGCACTCATGAGTCTTCCTCTTCTGACACTGATAAGGAGACTCCTCCCTTAGTCAATACCAGTCTACAAGTGGTTTTTACCCATCCACACCAAGCAGGATGGGTTAAAGTCAACAAAAATAAAGGAAAAAAATTCGCTTGGAGGCTTCTACCCAGTCTGGGTAGAATCCAGCTTTTTCTTCAAGCTCTCTCTTCATGCTTCTCAGCTTTTTGCTTGTTTCTGCTACTCTCTTCGAGACCGAGGTTGATAGTTTATCATTTTCAGATGGCCCACTTCTTGCTTCTCTTTTTTGTAATCACACCTTGTACCATATTTTTACTCAATAGAATTAGACTTATTCAGTCAAAAAAAAAAAAGTTTATATTGTAAAACCCATTTTATTTTTAATTTTGTTCCTTAGTTTTCTACCCCATAGATACTAATAATAATAATAATTTATTAATTTTAAATGGAAATTAATTAACTAATTAATAGGTTAATTATTAAAAGTAAATAATGAATTATTTGTTTTTGTAATTTTTTTATAATTATATATCAAAGCTAGGTCAGAAATCCCTAAAACCCTAGAATATAAAAAGAAAGACCAAACCTGAGGAACTATACCTGGGAGGTTGTCAAATTGGAGGAACATATTTGAAAAATTAGAGGACATCAGAAGGCGTTGATCTCACAACCTCCATCTCTGTTAAGGTTTTGAGAATGCTTTATAATCTCGATTGCCTCTCTAATTTTTCTTCTCCGATAGTGATCTTCTCTTGCAATGATTCTGGCATCCTCAAGACGTAAATGATGCTTCATTTTTTCGGAGTGTTCAGCTAGGGCTGAGGTATGAGATCTTTCATATTTAATATCAGCACCATGCTCTTTAAGACGTCTTTGCAAAGAGCACCCTGTTTCCCCAATATAACTTTTCCCATATGAACAGTCAATCTTGTAAACTCCTTTGAGTTGTTCATGACTTATACTATCCTTAACTGACCGCATAATTTGTCTTAATGTTCCTGTTGCTAAAAATTGTGTGAATATGTCTTTCTTCCTCATGAATTTGGCGATTTTTTCAGTAACACCCTTGATGTATGGAAGGAAAACCCTGCCACAATTTTCCTGATTTTTCTGAGGTCGCTTGAGTTTCTGAGACATGACAGAGCCTTTGGCTCTACATATGGCTTTTATGATATCATTCTCACTATAACCAATACCTTTAAATATAGAATTAAAGTGATTGATTTCATCTTTAAGGTGCTCTGTATCATATATCCTCAGGGCTCTCACAGCCAGAGTGTTAAGGACCCCAAAATTTTGACCCGGATGAAGGTAAGACTCAGCATGAAGGTAGCTGTCAGTATCAGTCTTCTTTCTGAATACTTGATGTCCCAGTGTTCCATCATCTTTCCTAGTAACAAGAACATATAAAAACAAAATTATCTTGTCTTTTTCAACCTCCATAGTAAACTTAATCTCTGTGGAGATTGAGTTAAGGTGATTAAAAAATCTATCAAGATTTTCCTTCCCATGAGTCCATTTTATGTTGGTGTCATCTACAAATATTTTCCACCAAGCTAGTTTTAAGAGAGAGGAGGCAAGTGCCTTCTTCTCAAAATGTTCCATATATAAATTGGTGACAATGGGTGAGAGAGGTGAGCCCATCACGACACCTGATATCTGCTCGTAATATTCTCCCTAGAAGCTAAAAAACGTGGATCGTAAACAAATTTATGCAAGCTTGGTTGTTACTAGATCAGTAACTTCTTTAGTGACCTGAACAACCTCATCTAAAGGAATCTTGGTAAATAATGACACAACATCAAAACTCACCAAGATGTTGCTCTCTTCCACCCTCTCTTCCTTAATAAGCTTAATAAAATCATTGGAGTTCTTTATGAAGGAGTCAGTATTTCCAACAAGAGGTTTGAGAATCTTGGCAAAATATTTTGCCAATTCATAGGTGGGGGATCATATGGTATTGTAAATAGTTCTAAGGGGAACACCATCCTTATGAATCTTGGGTAATCCATAGATTCTGGGAATGACCTCACAAGAGGGGGTCGACCTCTTTTTTGTCTTCTCATCAAGACCATAATTCAAAATCGCCTTCTTGACATCTTAGAACCTTAGGCATGGGGTTGGATTTGAGTTTCCTATAACTTCCAAATGTTCCTCCATTTTTCTAACATAATCAACCTTATCTAAAACAACAGAAGCCCCTCCTTTTTCTGCCTTTAGGACCACAATCTTGTCATTGTTGCGAAGGGTTCTTAGAGCTAAAATTTCATCTTTGCTCAAGTTGCTCCTAGGGTTTCTGGCTTTCCTTAGAGTCACAGAGAATTCTTGACTTAATGCTTCTTTTTCTTCTAGATCTAAAATTTGAATCCCTTCCTCAATGCTGCAAAGAATACTCTCCTTCGGGATGCCCTTAGGGGCAACGACAAATCCTAAACCCTTACTAAGAATTTTATAGGTAGCTTGATTCAACTCAACCGATGAAAGGTTAACGACCTTTTTATTCTTGGATTCCAAGCGGATCTTAGTTTCAATGTGGTTCTGCCCCCCACCATTAAAGCCAACATTCAAGATGTTGCTAATCCCCACATCCTGGCAGCATTCGGTCTTACTGCCCACATCCAAACCCAAAGGATGGGAGACCAAAAATTCACCCGAACCATTCTCTAATGCCATGTCTCTCAAATTCTCGTCTACATTAAGGCAATCATCACTAATACGAGCTCTCACGGGGCCATGCTCCATAATTTCACCCTCATATATTCCATCAACTTGGCGTGCATGAATATGTTGAGTGCCGCTGTCCACGGATCTGGATGAAGATGAATCTAATATCACAATATCACCGCTTTTTCTGGTACTGACTGCAGGGTAGTCCCTTAATTCCGTTAATTCCATTTTATTGAAACTAGCTCCCTCTTCAGCATGTGATGACCTAGCTCGAGAGCCGAGCACTCGGGATGTCTTACTGGATTCTTCAGAGGATATCACGCTAGCTACATCGTTGAATACTTTATCTAATGCTGTGGAAGAGCAACCGCATTCATGATGGAGATAATACGCGGACAACCTCGCTGTCGGAGCACATTCCCGGAGAGAGAACAACTTGTTGCTGCTATACTTGATTGGCCTCCTCGTGGAAGGAACCACATCCGTAACCAACCTATCATCTGATGTAGGAGCATCCAACTCAGCAATTTCATTGTAATTTAATAGATATAGGGGGTCTTGTATTTCCTAAGAAATTGGATTCTTATGTAACAAATTAAAATAATTTTTTTGGAGTTGAGTGATTTTAATATTTTAAAATAGGATTAATTAAATATTGAGATGATTTTTGTAAATTTTCTCGAAAGATAATATTAGAGATTTGAGAATTAATTGTAAATCCTAAATTAGAATTGGTTTCATGAATCTGGGGATTTATGAGAATCCTTAGGGATAAAAGAGAGATTTTAGGATTTAGAGGATATTTAGGATTTGATTGAGAATATAGTGGATCTAAACCAAAATTTGTTTTAGAATCCAATTGTATAAATTGTAAGCCTCAAGGCATTAAAAAAAGAGTGAGAGATTCGGGAAGATATAGGAAGGTAGAGTTTGGATTGGAAGCCTACTAGCTGTAAAAAAAAAAAAGAGGCCACTGATTCGAATATTAGGCCATAAGAGAATTCCTATGTAAATATTGAGTATTAATACAGAGAACTCAATTTTTGAGTTCGTGTCTCATTTATGAGTTTATATTTTGTACATTGAATGACAGATTTGTGTGTGAATCAGAATTTGTACATAATATATATGTGCAGATCGAATTTGGGCAGAATCGAAAGAGACAGAGCTTTTATTTGTTGAATCCAAATAAATACTGTTAAAAAATGAAGTGATATTAATGATTTCGGAAGGGAGCTACGCATATTAAATATGCACAGTGACAGAAGAATATTAAACAAAGGTGAAAATCGAATTCACATAGAATTCTATAAACTCCCTTTTGGAAAGTTGAGTGACTGCGTTTGAATGATCTGCAATAAAATATTGAGGAATGAATATTGTTGAGTGAGTGGCTGAGTAGAAATACATGTGTTCTAACCTTGGTAATTAATGGTGTGACAAATATATTTATATGAACTGAATTTCTTTTATGTTCACAATTCGTGGTGTTAGAAGATGAATACATGGATTGCAGCATTGAATTCTGAATCTGAGTTGTAGCACTAACAGGATTTATAATTATGAAATTATGGATTAACTATTGTGAGGAGGAATAATCTGAGGTCGATAGCATGATGAAATTGAAAAAGTGTTGATTACCTTCGTGACCGGAATGATTTCTTGATTCCGGAAATTTGCGTTGTGGAACTTCGAAGTCAAAGGGAGAACGGAACTAGGAAGCGATATCACAAAATGGTAAGAGTTTTTTGCATAGGTTGAAAGCTGTAAGCAGTATTTAATTGATGAATGCGATAGTGTCAAGGAAGTGACACGTAGCAAATAAAAACTGCCCATTTCACATATGTTAAAAACTTTAAATATCGTGCATATTGAAATGCAATTTCCGTCAGATGGACAGGCATGGAGAGATCATCGATGCTAAGTACATTTGAAATATATTGTGGGCCCAGATTTGTGTTGGGTGGTACTTTGGGTTTTTAACTAAAGTAAATTCATAAATATGAATTTCCATAAGGTGGGTATTTTCATATTGTTGTAAACGTGGATGGTATGAAGAGGAATAACTTCTGCATAGACGGTTGTCACGGCTGGGTTTATCATGGTTCATACATGTAAAATGTGTATATATGCATTATAAAAATAAATGTGGGTAAACGCAGCTAAGGTTGCGTCATCATCCAAGCAACTGCTCTTGATTGAGCTGATTTTCGATCCGTTTTTGGTATGACTGTCATCCGACTTTCCTAAATCAGATTCTACACCGCAATCTGAACCAAGCCCTAAATTACTCACTGCAACGCAATCAAAATGGGACCCTAGTCTAACATGGCGATAGCGGTACTGGAACCTACACCATCAAACATACCGCAGTTCGATATTGTATTATAGTCATCTTCTAAATTTCTTTCTGCAACGCAATCGGATTCCAGACTGATCAGTTGATCACCCAGGACAGAACTGCCACTCAATACGCAATTTGAAATCATTGAATTGTAGCCAGCACCATCACCCGTCGGTCTGTGTAACGAGCCACTACTGCTTATTACTCTGCTACTTATTGCTTTTGGTTTGATCCTTGCTATTGAGTTTTTGGAGAATTCAATTTCTGTCACCTCCCACCTCGAATTCAGACACCTGTTATTATCCTAGATTCAACCATGATGAATGAATTCAAATTGAATGTATAAGTCTTTCTGAGTGATAAATGAATTAAATGGCTACGTAGAATCTGTGTGATTCGAGTATGGAGCTAATAGATGTCTGTACAGGTCAAGTAATGAACAAATTACGAATTCTGGAAGAAGAGGAGAAATACAAAGAGTTCTCTGTATTAATGCTAGAGGTAGCGTTAAATGAGACAGAATAAGCCCAGGAGGGATTAGCACCTTTAAAGATTGAATAAAAGCTCAGGAGAGATTCGCATGGAAGAATTCCAAACAGCAAAGGAGGAGTAGCGTGGAGGAGAATGTATTGCAGAGCATTGACAGTAGAAAGAAAAACAATCGACTAAAGGCAGAGACACAGAGAAGAATTCCAAAGGAGGAATTGATGGTGGGGATCGAAGCGCGAACTCAAAGTTTTAAGAATCAACGGTAGAGATCAGTCTGGGCTGAAGAGGTAAAGAAGAACCGCGCACAGGTGAATGGACGGTCATGATTAGGTCACAGATCTAAAAGGGAATAGATCGACGAGGTATGACATTGCAACAAAACAATATAATCTGCGATGTGAATAAGGGCAAGTTGGTGAGGACTGTTACATCATACGCAGATCGATGACAGGCAGCGAGTCACGATTTTGCACTTCGCAGATGTTAATGGATACCGTTAATATTTTGCAGGGTAAATGGGTTGCGATGCGGTAAGCTTTGGAATATATGATGTGATGAGAGAAGGCCACGTGTCGGATTTGTGCACGATCGCACATTGCATGTCTTATGGTTTATTGTTATCGACAGAGTGGTAAACTTGCAAGCAAGTGATTCTGACGCATTGTGATTGGTCTATGGATGGTGGGACCCTGGAACCCTGTTCTGCGTGTATGTAAGTGAATTAAGGTTATATGGGTTTTGTTTTAAAGTGTATGCGTTGTTTGATCACATAAGTATGTATGTTATATTTAAATCTGAGGTTATAACCCGTTGATTGTGAAAAGGAGAGTTATGTGGGCCATAACCCACGAGAGCATGGTATTTGTTTAAAGTTGAAGTCGTGGACGAGATAAGGTAAGGTGAAGGGGTGGAAATGCATAAAGGTAAAGTTTATTATATTGAGTTAAAACTTGAGAGCCACTTATGATTAAAGCTTCTAAATGCATTTGATTTAAATTGATGAACCTGAAAGGTTAAGGTGAGTAATTGTGGGGTTAAGTCTACTAACCTTGCATGTGTTGTATATTTGGTTAATTGTGACCTTATGGTTGCATCATTTTTTATCATAGTGAAGTCAAATCTCTTTTGGGAGAAAGTTACAGCAGGTATGCTCCAGGGAAGAGAAATTAGCGTGGGTTTGTCCTTCGAAGATAATTCAGAACTTGTGGAATTATTTTATTTCATAATTAGCATAAGATATTTGTGAATAGAGAACAAGTTTTGATGAAATCAGGATAAGAAGAGTTTTTAGAAATCAGAGTGGTGCTGTAAAAGCGAAGAGAAGAATAAGATCTAAATCTGATTGAGGTAGAAAAAGAAAATCATTTCCTTGTTGATTTTAAAATTGGTGATTGATAAATTTATTTTTTGAAAGAACAGTAAAGAGATAGAAGAAAAATCTACTTTGGGGAGAAAGTAGATCAGATTGAAGGAAAAATTGAGAAAATTGTTTATGAAGGGATAGTAACAACTGCAAACAGTGAAGGTAAAGTCAACAGACAAAAAAGAGAAACTACAAAAGCAACATGTGTTTAGAAAATTGGACAGTGAGGTATGATATTCATGTTTTTAGTTAATTAATGATTCATTTTTTATTGAAATAAATCCTATGAATATGTTTGATGATTGTAGCCAAGAATAAACAAAGTTTTTGGTGATGATGGAAATGAGCCTATCCAACTAGAGGTTGGAAGAGAGGAGAGAGGTGACTGATTGCAAAAGCCAGAGGAGCATTGAAGCTCTAGAAGGTTCAAGAGAGTGAACCAAGAGAGAGAGAGAATACCTAGGAAGAGATCAAGCTCAGAGAAGAAGATTGATAAGGTATTAAGTAGCAAGAGGACATTGCTGCAAGAGAAGGCTATGTTGTAGATCACCAATCGAGCATGGATGAGCTCATGAGGAAGATGGCCTTGGAGGGTCATAGAAGGGGTTCTAGAGAATGTCATAAAGGTAAGATGAGTAATGAGGAGTGAGAGAGAAATCTTGCAGTGATGAGAGTACAATTGCAAGTACTACATGGATAGCTACAAGAGAAAGGGAACGAATACCAAAGACATGGATGGAGAATGAGGAAATGGGTTAGATGGAACCTATTGCAGAAGAAATGGAATGCAAAACTGATAAATGATCTCAGAGAACTTGAGAAGAGACATATTGACTTGTTGGAGAAGGAGAGACTCAAAGGAATTGAGTCACAGCAAAAAGGATCCATTCATCAGGGGAATTTTGAGGTCTAAAATGGGCCTCCTGAGGAAAATGTACAATAAAAATTCACTTTACGAGAACCAATCACATTTTAGGGGATGACATCATCCCTAATGGTTGAGGTGGCATTTCTTGAGTTAAAGGTACTTACTTGTCACATTCTCAGTGGTGGATAAAAACTAATGGTTAACCATGGTAGTGCTCTAAGTACTTTTAAAGTCAAAGTAAAATACTCATAATAAATTTCATTTCACACTTTTTGAATAAAAATATATTATTGTCATTTCATATTTCTTGAAAGAAACAATGCATATCCCTATACATTTATTATATGATATTATATTATATTATTTTTATATAGTATATTAATTACATGTTATTATACAATTTAAATAATATAAATTTTAATTAATAGCATATAATATAATTAAGAATTTATAAATTTATATTTATATTTTATGTTAAGTACAGTACAAAGAACAAATGCATTAGTTGTTCAATGATAATGATTTTTTCTTGAAAATCTCATTATCATTTATAGTCACATCAATACAATTATTTTATTAATTTTATTTTTGTACAACTTTTAAATTGAATTTAACTATGGTTACATGGATTGTGGTGCAAAAAGTGAATTGAAAATTCATAAATATTATTTTATTGGTTTAGCTATTATTATATTATTTCCTTGGGAGGCCCATTTTAGACCTCAAAATTCCCCTAATGGAAAACCAAAAAGTACATTGTGAAAGATTGGTGCTTGAAGAATCAAACGAGACCGAAAGATCTTGTATTTTTAAAACTAATGATTTGTGTATGATTGCAGGTACATCACAGGATGATGAACACACTTTAGAGTTTGTTAAGAAGAATGAGAAAAATCTCAAATCTGTTCAGATTAATACTGAGATAGCAAGATCTCATAAACAAAAGGAGACATAAAGGTCTCATGGGAATATGCAGCAAAATATTGAAGCTGGTAATAGTGAAAGTTGGAATGGAAGTTATGAGTTGAGACATGGAGATAGAAATCCTCAGGTAAGAGAATTGAATTCTATGTTTAGTGATTTGAGTAAGGAACATGTGAACAGTCATATTGAAGAGAAGGAAACTGTCATACGAGGAGGTAACTCCGCAAAACTCAAGGTGCATTAGATGGAGATTGTGTGTGTACTTATACATGGAGGTGAGACTATTGGGATTCACTTCCTAATGTCTCTTGACCTTCCTTATTTACTAAATTAAAATAAAATACAATCTCACCCAATCCCTTAGGATTAGGTGTCAAAATTTCCCCCTTTAATCTGATGGGATGTTGGTGAGACCAAGCATCATTCTAAACTTTTCAAACTTTTCTCTTCCAAGCGCTTTGGTGAAGATGTCTGCGGTCTTCTCATTTGTGGAACAATGACGTAGATGGATAGTTTTTGCTTCAACATGATGTCGAATCAGATGGTATTTTGTATTGATGTGCTTTGTTCGATCATGGAACTTTGGGTTCTTCACCAACTTTATTGTAGAAGTTTTGTTAATCATGAGTGGTGTTGAATGCATTAGTTTCATCTGCAAATCTTCTAGGATTTTCCTGAGCCACACAATTTCCTTTGTTGCTTTAGCTGCTGCCACATATTCTACCTCGGTTGTGGATTCTGTTGGAACTGACTGTTTGCGTGATCTCCATGAGACAACTCCTGATCCAAGAATCATGGTATAACCTGAAGTAGACACCCCACTTTCTTTGTCCCCATCAAAGTCTGAATCAGAGTATCCGATCAAGCTAAAATCTCCTACCAGTGTATATTTGAGTCCAAAGTCTTGAGTCCCCTTCAAGTACTTTAGAACTCTTTTTGTAGCAGACTAATGTCCTTAACAAGGTTTTTGCATAAACCTGGAGAGGATTCCAACAACAAATGAGATGTCTAGTCTGGTGGTAGTTAGGTAGATAAGACTTCCTACAAGCTGTCTATACTTCGTTGCATCCTTGAATTCCTTCCCTTCAATGGATGTGAGCTTCAAGTTTTGTTCCATTTTAGTGGTTAAGGGATTGCATTCATCCATGCCAAACTTGTTCAAAAGGTCTCCAATGTACTTCTTTTAAGAAAGAAATATAAATTTAGGATGTTGAGTTACTTCAATACCCAGATAGTAATGAACATAGCCAAAATCAGTCATTTCAAACCCTTTCTTCAATTCTTTCTTTATGGATGTAATATAACTCTCATTGTTCCATGTCATCAAAAGATAATCTAAATACACCACAAGATATACCACTGTTTTCCAACTTTCTTAACAAACAAAGTTGCATAATCAAGATCAAAATGTTTAAAGTCAAGTTTCAGAAGATGCTTAGTTAATTTCTCATACCAAGCTCGTGGTGCTTTCTTGACGACATACAAGGAATTTATAAGTTTGCATACTTTGTGTTCTTGGCCCTTCACAACAAATCCTACTGGCTAGGACATAAAAAATTTCTCCTTTAGATATCCATTCAAAAAGGCGGGTTTTACATCCATCTGATGGACTTTCCATCCATTTTGAGCTGCTAGGGCAAAGAGTGTCTGGATGGTGGCCCATTTTTCTGTGGGGGAAAAAGTTTATTCATAATCGACCCCTTCTTTCTGTGCAAAACCTTTTGCCACAAGCCTGGATTTGTGCTTGTCAAGTGAGCCATATGCTTTTTACTTGTTCTTGTAGACCCACTTACAACCAATTATTTTGGTTCCCAAAGGAGGATCAACCAGCTTCCAAGTGCCATTATTTATCAAGGCATCATACTCATTTTGCATTGCTTCATTCCATTCACCATGAGAAGCGAATTCTTTCAAGGAAGTTGGTTCATGATCGAGATGAGCGTTTTCTAGTGTCTTTGTCAGCCATTTTGGGGGACCTTTCTGAGATGGCCTAGGCTTCTCATTTGACTCAATTGGAATTGAATCAAGATTTAATCTCTCAATTTTGTCATTCACATCGTTCAAGGTGTCATCCGTGGTTGGTTCTTCATGTGCGGGAGAGAGTGCTTCAGAAAATGATTCCACAGATTGATTCAGTATAGGAATCCCCCCTTCAAGATATTGAATCTGATTATCAAATTCTTGAAAATACTTTGCATGTGTGAATCTATCCAAGAGATCAAGTTTCCGCTCAAAAACATTGTCAGTCTTGGAAGATTCAAGGAATATGACATCTCTTGCTACTACAAACTTCTTATTGACTTCATCATAGAGACGATATCCTTTGGAGGTATTGGAATACCCCAAGAAGATACATTTTCGACTTCTAGCACCAAGTTTATTCCTTTGTACCTTGGGTATCAAAACATAACAGGTGGAACCAAAGACCTTGAAATGTTTTACCAAAGGAATGTGGCCATTCCACATTTCATAAGGATTTTTGTTTCTGATTTAATTTGAAGGAAAACTATTCTTTATGTATACAACACATAGAATTGCATCAACCCAAAACATCAATTTTACATTCTTAAAAAACATCATGGAGCGAACCATATTTAAAATTGTCCTGTTCATTCTTTCAGCTACACAGTTATGTTAGGGATTATAGGGCACAGTTGTTTGATGTTTGATCCCATGTTGACAAAGATAATTTTCAAATTCGTTTGAAGTGTATTATTTTCCATTATTAGTACGCAAAGAACTAATATGAGTTTGTGCATCATTTTCAATCCATGCATGAAAATTCTTGAATGTTTGAAAAACATCAGATTTGTTCTTCAATAAGTAAACCCAACACATTCTGGTGTAATCATAAATAAATGTCATCATATATTTATTTCCATTTATAGAAGAAATAGGCATAGGGCCACATAAATCTGAATGAATAAGCTCAAGTTTTTGATGTGCTCTGGAATGTGAATCATGAAATCATTGTTTGTTATGATTTCCTAGAATAGAAGCATCACATTGCTTAAGTTTACTAGGAATTTTAGGCAGTCCATTAACACCATTTTTCTTCAACAATCGAAGGCTGTCATAGATTAAGTGTCCAAATCTGGCATGCCATAAAAGACTTTATGGGAATGTACCTTCATCACGATGTGAACTGAATGCAAAGTTGTGTGCATGAGCAGAGGAACCTTGCAGCTTCAAGAGTCTTCCTTCTTCTATTCCCTCCATGACAAGTGAGAAATCTGATGCTTTTCTGACCTCAACCTTGCCATCAAACATGTGAATGGAGTGTCCTTGCTGGTGGATGTGGACCAAGGACAGCAAGTTTCTCCTCAACTCAGGGAGGTATACAACCTCATGTAGAAGATGATCTGGAAGACCAGGCAACTTAAGCCTAATTGTGCCAAGCCCTGATGGCTTGAGTTTGGATTTATCTGCGAAGTATACTGCTCCATCAAATTTGTCAGTAAATTCTTCAAAAAAATATTTTGTAAATTTCATGTGACATGTTTCTCCTGAATCTAGCAACCAATCATTTCTCCAAGAAGTAAATGAAATGTCAAACAAGTCTTTAGTTATTCCATTGTTACAATGTGCTACAACATAATGAGTGGATTCATGTGCTTTACCTTTGTCTCTGTCATGAGTTTTACCTTTTTTTTTTTTTCTTTGCTGCTGAATTTTATCCCAAGGTAGCTTACATGTAGATGCATCATGCTAATCATTATTGCAACGTATGCAATGAAGATCATATTTTTCAGTTTGAGTTTTTCTGCCCCCCCTTCCTCTGAAATTTATTCTTCCTCTTCCTCTGGAAGAATCTTGAGCATGACTCTTTTCTCTATGTGCAAAGCATACAACCTATTCAGAAGACAGAGGGGTTGTCATCTTTCCAAATGCCTTCTCTCTTTCTACAAAATTTTTCTCAAGGGAATCAAAGGTGATTTTCACGAGGTTTCCACTTGCTTGCAATGACTCAAGATAATGTGAGTAAGTGGCATACAATGCCTTAACATATGCTATGAGGGGTATGTCAACTTCTACACCAGTGTTCTTAATGTCATGCATGATAGATCTTACTTTTGAAGCTAAAGCAAGAGGGTCATCATTTTTCAATTCAAGACTGAACAACTTAATCATTAATTGAACAATTTCAAGTTCTAAATGTGAGTCATAGAGTTCTTTTAGCTTGCTCAAGGCTTCATGGGCATTTGAAAATGGTGTAATATGGCGACTCACCTCTTCATTTATGGAAGCTGCAATCAAGGCATAGGCCTTGCAGTTCTTGTTTTCCCAAATGGCGATCTCCTTGTCTAAAGTGGGCTTTGCTGGTGGATGGTCTCCTTCTCCTTCACAAATTCCTCTCCACGGCTCATTAAAAATGAGAGTGTGCTTGATTTTCCAAGACCATTCAGGATATTTCTCCTTGCCAGAGAGAACAACTCCTACAATAGATATGAGAGAATGCATTCTATAAAAAAATCAATTTGCTGCCACTATAAAAAAAAAGTCTGGTTCTAAAAAAAAGTGCAGAGGTATTAACTGGGGGAGGGTGTAACTGGTGAGGGTAGTATAGTGGAAGTAGGGAATAACTGGGGGAGGTCGTAGCATTATGGCGTATGAGGGTGCATAGGTGGGAGGCCAAAAGGCCACGTTGAGAGCAGCGTATGAGGGCCGAGGGAAGGTGATCGAAAGGTCGCGTTGTGAGCAGCATATGAGGGATGAGGGGAGGTGGTCGGACCACGAGAGGCATGGGAGTGTGTATGGAGGGCCATGGGAGGCCGAAAGGAGGGAAGTACATGAGGTGCGAAGGTCTTGGGAAGTGCTGACACAGGTGTGAGGCCAAGGGGACCACATAGCAGTGGCAAGGCTAAGCAATAATGGGGAGGCCGAGCTACAGCTTATGGAAGCCACGCAGTAGTGGGAGCCGATCGAGCTGTAGTGTATGGAGGTCTGAGTGAACTATCACGAGTGAGTGTTGAGGGAGTTTTAACCTGAGAAACAGTGCAAGGTTCAGGGATTGCAGAGGTGTCACCATGCACTGTGTAAAGGGAGTACGTAGTGTGTAATGGAGCAGTGCGTAGGGATGAGTGCGTATGGAGGGGTCTGTGGGGATTCCGATGCAAAATGACACTCACAAATTCTTAACGCAGATGTTATGCAGACTGTGTAATACAGTGAGAGAGGAATGCGTAGTAGGCAGTTTTTCCAAGGGCAGGAAGAGAGGCAGAGAGGCAGGTCTTCCAGGAGCAGGAGGGAGTTACAAGGGCAAGAATGTCGAGAATAGAGCTGGCTCTGATACCATGTCAAACCAGGAGGTAACTCTACAAAACTCAAGGTGCATTAGATGGAGATTATGTGTGTACTTATACATGGAGGTGAGACTATTGAGGTTCACTTCCCAATGTCTCTTGACCTTCCTTATTTACTAAATTACAATAAAATACAATCACATCCAATCCCTTAGGATTAGGTGTCAACATAAACTATGACAATAGATGACCATAGCAAAAGTCTAGAAGGAGATTGTGCTCAAGGAGAAATTCTTTGTGAACCTAAAGGATATTGGAATGATTATATTTCATTCTATAATGATGAAGAGGAAGAGGTGAAACTGTGTGAAAGTCTCAAGAGTTCAGAAGAGAGTTCGGATCAACATACTGATGTGCTGACATAGGAGTTAGAGGAAAGCTCAGAGCAGCATACTAAGATGTTGCCAGAAGAGGAAGAGGCATTGAGGCCTTATATTTTTAATTCATGTGTTAATGTAAGTAAAAGAGGACAACAAATGGAAAATGTCAAAGAACCTAATGAAGAGGGGCCATCTGTTGATTGGTCAACAACAAGTGAAGGTATTGGAAAATGTGTAAAGTTTTCTAATTCTACTCCAATTGAAATTATTGAATTATATAGAAATTTATACCTTCAAAAAAGAAAGTTTGAAAAGCAGTGGATATACACTCAGGATGAATTGTTGAAGAAAGAAGACAGAGAAATTTTCATGAATGACAATCATGAAGAAGAGGGTAAGGGTGTAAGGGTGGCCATAAGAATTCAACAATTAAGAGGTGAAGGTAACCAGCAGTTTAAACCAACAAGAACTCAACAGTTGAGAAGAGTACAAAAACAAAGTAATTTGGACATAGAAATAGAGAATTTGATGAAGCTTATGAGAAATGAACATAAGGAAAGGATTTGCAAATAGAGAATACATATAATCAATTGTATGAAAGACTGGACCATAGTAAATATTGAATGAAAATTAAATGGAATGTTACAAACGAAGATATGGAAACCAGGAGAAGAAAGGAAAGACATCAAAATACATGGACAACAGTTGAAAGGAACAAAGAAATCACTGAAGAATAAAGTATGGGATTCAGGAGGATAAAAGAATGGAAGCACGTGATCTGGAGATCATGTTTATTTTCTACCTTGGGATTCTTATGGAGGAGCAACATGGTTCTGAAAATGTGTACATTTAGTAGAATCTAGGGGGTCTTATGTTTTTCAAAAGAGTAGATTTCTAGAGTATTTAATTAATGTAATTTCCAATATTTTGAGTGATTTATGTGAGACATTTAGAATAAGGTTTAATTAAATATTGAGAGGCATATGTGTAAATGTTCTCGAATGTAGGAGAGCATGAGTGATTGATGAGTGATTGGTGTGGATTGAGATATTCTGAAATATTTTAAATCTTAGATTAGAAAGTATTTCATGATTTTATGGATTTGAGAGGATCCTTAGGATTTAGTTGAACGTTGAGATCCTCAAGGGATAAAGAAGAGATTTTAGGAATTAATTGAGGACTTAGAGGATTTTTATAGTTTTGTTGAGTAACCTATGGATCTGAACCATAATTGGTTACAAAACCTTTTGTATAAATTTGTAAATCCTCAAAGGCACAAAAAGTGAAAAAAACAGATAGATTCTTAGATAGGAAGCTTAATTGTAAGCCTATGGGCATAGAGAGAGAGGAAGAGAAAAGGGCCATGTAAAGGCAGATCAGGGCAAAGCTATATTGTAAAAAAGGTTTTTATTTGTATCTGTACATTTATTTAATGAATGATGAAATTTAATTCATGGTGAATGTGTGTGTTATTCATCTTACGTGCTAGGTGATCTGTAACTATGAATTTATGGTTTCTGTGTAATAAACTATGATGAATGAATTCAAATTCAATGTATAAGTCTTTTTTAGTGATAAAAGACTTAAATGGCTAGGTAGAAACTGTGTGATTCTAGTCTGGAGCTAATAGATGTGTGTACAGGTCATGTAAAGAACAAATTACGAATTCTGGAAGAAGAGGAGAAATACAGAGAGTGCTCTGTATTCGTGCTAGATATAGCGTTAAAGGAGACAGAATAAGCCCAGGAGGGATTAGCACCTTTAAAGACAAAAGAAAATCTCAGGAGAGATTCACATAAAATAATTCCGAACAACAAAGGAGAAGTAGCATGGAGGAGACTCTATTGCAGAGCATTGACAGCAGAAATAACACCAATCGACTAAAGGGAGAAAAACAGAGAAGAATGTAAAAGGAGGAATCGATGGTGGGGATCGAAGCATGGAATAAAAGTTTTAAGAATCAACGGTAGAGATCAGTGTGGGTAGAAGAGGCGAAGAAGAACCGCGTGCAGGTGAATGGACGGTCATGATTAAATCGCAAATCTAAAAGGGAATAGATCGATAGGGGATGACATCGAAACAAACCAATATAATCTGCAATGCAAAGAAGGGTGAGTCGGTGAGGACAATTAGACCAGATGCAGATCAACGATGGGCAGTGAGTCACAATTTCGCACTTCACAGATGTTAAAGGATATCGTTAAGAGTTCGCAGGGTAAATGGGTTGTGATGTGGTAACCTTTGGAATATGAAATGCGATGAGGGAAGGCCACGTGTAAGCTTTGCACACGAGTGCACATTGCATGTGTTAAGGTTTATTGTTATCGGCAGAGTGGTAAACTTGCGAGCAAGTGATTGCGACGCATTATGATTGGTCTATGGATGGCGGCACCCTGGAACCCTGTTCCGCATGTGTGTAAGTGAATTAAGGTTATGTGGGTTCTATTTTAAAGTGTATGCATTGTTTGATCGCATAAGTATGTATGTTACATTTAACTCCGAGGTTATAACCCGTTGATTTTGAAAAGGAGAGTTATGTGGGCCATAACCCATGGGAGAATGGTATTTGTTTAAATTTGAAGTCGTGGATGAGATAAGGTAAGGTGAAGGGGTGGCAATGCATAAAGGAAAAGTTTATTATATTGAGTTAAAACCCAAAAGCCACTTATGGTTAAAGCTTCTGCATGCATTTGATTTAAATTGATGAATCCGAAAGGTTAAGGTGGGTTATTGTGGGGTTAATTCCACTAACCTTGCATGTGTTGTATTTTTGGTTAATTGCAACCTTATGGTTGCATCACACTAGATCTTAGAGGTTGAGAGAGACCAGCAAAGGTAACCATAGACCAATCTTTCGCCAAGTAGCTAGACCTACTAGGCAGGAGAGGGCTCTCTCTAAGGGATCAAAGCCAATATGATTGTATCAATGAGATTTTAAGCTAGGTATAGTAGCACTAGGGTTTTGTTTGATAAAATTTGAGGTGTGGGATGGTGAATAGGTCAGAGAAGAAACTAGGTCAAGGCAAATAAGGATCAGAATTACAAGGATATGATGGGGCAAGGTAGGTAAGTAGCTTAACACATTAAGGTATATTGATGGAGTGGTTTATACTTCTAGCGTTTCAGAAAAGAGCATTGTAAACATGAATTCTTTTCAACTAGAAGAAATATGAAACAAAACTGTAACTATTCCTCCAAAACAAAGCATAAGCTAATGTATTATGTCTTTTTGACTTAGGAATCAATTACATTCAGAGACGGAATGAATATGAAACCACAATAAATTCACACATTTGCAAAACATAAGAAGAAACAATGTCAAATCACATTACCACAAGTATCCCATCAAAATAGCTGCAACTCAGACTGTTATTTCTTGCCAAAATTCTAATTACAATAGTTTTCAATGATCATATTCTACAACATCCAACCATTGCAATGAGAAAGGAAATGAAATATATAGACCAAAAACTACTTCTCCCACTCTCAGGGGTCGAATCCCTGACTTGTGGAGCAGATCCACTAAGTGCTCAACTAGAATCCTAGTGATTAGGGAGGTTAGCCAACTCATCCCTTTCATTCAGAAACTAATTCACTTTGACAAAAATTACATTTTTACATGATGTATCTATCCTTAGTAACTATTCATGGATAATTAAATTTAAATTTCATCATTACATCAGTAAAAATTTACTAAATCCATCCATCAACTGATCAATTATGAAAATTCTGGAGAAAACAAGAAACTGCAAAAAGCGCAACATGCTTGGAAAAAGCGTAGTGTGCATGGGAAAAAGCGCATTGTGCCTGGGAAAAAGCGCAGCGTGGCCTCTTGAAAAAGCATAGCATGAGATTGCATACCACTTTTGGAGGCCTTACCAAACTCAAAATTGAGCTTAGGATAGCTCGTTGGAAATATATCTATGTATGCTACACAATGGACCCCTCAAGAACTGAAAATGAGCAAGTATAGACCCTCAAACGTCAATTCTACCAAGACTGGTAAAAAATATGCCACATGACCAAGGAAAAGTGCAGCGTGAGATTGCAGACCACGTTTGGAGGCCATCTAGAACTCCCAATTGATCTTATGATAGCTAATTGGAAATATATTTTTGTCTAGTTATCATTTGACTCATTAATCAAGTCATTTGGACACTCCATGACAGAGAAAATTTCATTTTCCCAAGAGTACTCTAGAAGTACATCATCTCTCTTGTAAAAACTATATTTTGGACATTTATCCCAAATCATAACACCTGTGTATAAATGGAAGGAGGTTTGTCTTCTTTGTTCTATGATTGAGAAAAACCTCTTTCGGTTTTGTCAAATTCATCTCCATTTGGTCAGAAGCACAATTTTAAGAAAAAAATTTCATGTGTGCACTATAAACCCTAGGCGGCCCATAACTTGGAAAGGTTGATTTCTTGGAATTTGGCACTACTTGAAAATTGGAGAGGTTCATATCTTGAAATTTGGCCTTCCTTGTTGTAAGGCCTCTTATCTCCCTCCATATGAAAGTAGTAGTGAAAAAAGCAGAGTGGAGAAACCGGTGGATCTGAGAGGTTGGAAATGTGGATGGGAAAAATTAGGGAAGTAGGGAAGGGTGTTAGGAAGCTTTAGGAGGTGGAATGGAAGGGAATTAGGGTAAGAGTAGACCTAGGGAATTTTATTACAGGTCTAGGTCTAAGAGGCTGCCAAAAATGCAGTATAGAGATAATGGTGTGGTGTAGGGCCTAGGGTTTGGATGTAGACGTTTAGGGAGTGAAAGTGATGGGCTGTGAGGGCTTCAGGGATTTTACGTGAATGTGGGGAAATGGAAAATGGCTATGGGAAGGATTTATTTGACTTACAAATTCAAAGAGGTAGGGAGGCCCACGTCATGATTTTCACTTTGATTTGGAACCTCGTAGGTTTGGAACTCTCAATTTTAGGTTTAGGAAGATGATGAACTTATTACATATTAGAAACATAAAATTAAATTTTCTATAGAATCAAATTTAAAAATCAAACTTACTGATGAAATTTCTTTATTGGCACTTCTTCATTTGATGGACTTTTATGCATGAAATGGTGATTTGATGATGATGGAAACCATAAGACCTAATAGAGACTCTAACTAAATGAAACCATGACAAACATGACTGAAATGATGAGGATAACTCATGACTGATGGTACACTCAGCAAAGTGGTGAAATGAGCCAACAAGTTATAAAATTTTGAAAGGAGTGAGATCAGACCTAAATCTGCACCAAGTGACCAAATTTTTACATGATGACCTAATGGAATGACAAAATTTCAAAATGGGACCGTAACAAGAAATGAAAAGATTTTATCCCACGTGGTGTAGAGCAGTTGGTGATGGGGTGTACTCTTAAGGCACTCCGTCTACAAGGTCACTGGTTCAAAACCCATGGGTGGGATGGGAGGAGAAAAAATGGAAAGATTAGGATTAGTCTAAAGGTACAAAAAAAATAAAAAATGAAAAGAGTTTATTTCATCACTGGTGGAAGGATGCAAAAACTGACACTAACACCCACCATTACACATTTTCATCCCATCACTCCTCCATCTCACTCAAATCCTTCATTGTATCCTATATATAAACAAAAAGTTTACTGCAAATACACATAGTTCCTTGTCACCATTCTTCCAAGCCCACACTACTACCTCATAATCCTATCACTATCCTAAAGCCTTTCCACACTCTCCATCATCACCCCATGCATATTGAAGGTCCAAAAAGTGAAAAGAAGGGGCTTCTCTATGAAGAGAACATCCTGTTGTAGCAAACATATGTAATCTTCAGAAAATCACTATAATTTTTTTTTGATCATCCAAGGAGATAGGGAAAAATTGTGAGGTGACTCTGAAGAAGCCATGACACTCCAAGAAGGAATCTCCACTAGTTGCAGTAGCTTGATCCTCAAAAAAGTACCTACACACACAACAAACAATACAATTAAGCACCACAAGAAGAATGAAGACATACAAAAAGAACTAAGATAGTAAGGCAAACTCTTTTGGTGCCAATACAATGGCCCAGCCTCAGCATGCAAGGCCATGCAACAAATCATTCATGATGTAGTCTTAGGTATGGAAATATCTTACTCTCTCCCTGTGTGTAATTGACTAAAATGAATTAATTTCGAGAGGAGAAGTTTTAATAAGTTGAACGTGGCCAGTTAACTTGGCCACCCTCGTCCAGTGAACTAAAGGAAATTGGTAGAGTCCTCATGAAATGTGTTGATGTCACATTAGTAGAAGTAGGATCACCAGGAGTGGGTGTTGATTTCAAGGAGAAGAGAATAATCACTTAGATTGGGGCCAATGATCCAAATGTAGAAACCTCGTGTGAAGGACAACTCAGAACAATGCTCCAATCCCAACTCAAAAATGGCATATAATGTACTTGGTAGCATTTTCCTTTGCATATTTTCTCATTCCAAGAACAGTTAGAGATAGGATGAGTTTGTTAAGCCATCAAGGAGCTTCGAACCTTGATCAACTACTGCTACAGGGAGGTGCTACAGGAAGCACTGTAATTTCTACAGGAAGGTCGAGGGAGTGCTACAATAAGGTCAAGGGGGTCAATAAAAGCAAAAAAAGGTCCAATTGGTTCAGAAAATTTCCATATCCATCTCAGAACAACAGTTAAAAGAAGTAAGTTTCCACCACACCCATATCTCCATCGTAATTGCACACAATTTCTCCTACGAATTTTGTAGTCGGTAGTAATAAAATTGTGAAATTGAGAGGGTATGTATGAAGAAAGTAGGGGTTAAAACATAAATATTTGAGTGATAAGAGCTTGGTGACCCACTGCTACCACTGAATTTAACATTAAGGCCATAAAATAAGCACCTTTCCCTCACTTAGTTAAGAGTAGCAAGAAGATATGGGGGGTGTGTTTAACAGGAGAGAACCTTCAGAGACCAAAAGAATCCATTTGCACCCTCATTTCCATGGAGAAACCTATACAAGGCAAGAATGGATTTAGGAGAGAAATATTACCTTATCCATGGGATGAGGCGGCTTATAATATTTTGAAATACATCTCTTGTGACGGAAGAATGAGTGTGGCATATTCCTACCACTTTAGACTATTGCATGAACTCATATCCAAGGAAGATTTACCTCTCTATGAGAGATTAAATGTTCCATACTTCCTCCTTCAGTCCATCAGGGACATGAGACAGAAATTAAGAGAAGGAAAGCACCAACACCTAGCCCACCATGTCCTTATAAAACTAATAGTGGAGGATGGCTTAAACAAGCTAAAAATTCCTATCCCATGGTCCAGATTCATAGGCATGGAGAGAGAAACATTGATAGAAACCCATAAAATTACTCCTGGAGAAACTCCTACATCCAGCCTTGGTGTTAGGGACATAATAACAAAGGAGGAGGAGATAAACAGGACAACAAAAGATTTATATATGGAAATAGAGGAAGAATAAGTAGAAGAGGCACAAGAATAAGGAGGAGAAGATGAGGGAGAAAAGGGAGAAAAACTAGAAGAGGAGGCCTTGAGTCCTAAAAGGGCCACTGAAAAAGGAAACTAAGATATCTCCTCAGCAAACTAGTCTGCCACTAGGGAACACTGAAGATGAGGTAGTTGCCACTTTAGCTACCTTGGGAACTCCTGTAAAATCTAAAAATAAAATACCAAGGCAAACCTCTCTCTACTTTAAGACAAGCAAGAGCACTAGCGTAAAACATGGGAGACCACAAACTCCCACAAAAATCCCAATTACAATTGAGGATTCTCTAAGAAAAAAAGAGGAGGTGGGAAAAAATGAGGGAAAAATTAAGGAGGTCACCTCTCCAAAGCCCAAACCAAAGACTCCCATAACCTATGTGAGGAGGACTATCACTAGAGAAACCTCCTTCAAGCAACCAAAAGCACCCACAAACCTCCAAAAAGAAGAAACAAGAATGCTACAAGAGAAACATAACATGCTACAGGAGGGACATAGCATGCTACAGGATGGACAGAGCATGCTACAGGAAGGGAAGAATGTGCAAAAAGAGGGGCAAACTGCACAGATAAAAGGTCAATGTCTGCAAGAGGAGGTACAAAAAAAAACAATAAGAACTACAAGAGACATCAGCCTCCCCAAAACTTCAAGAAACTACCCCACAACTTATTTTGGGATCTTATTTCAAGTTCATTAAGGGAGATAGAGAGAGGTTGCACCCATAGATGGATTCATATCACCAAGTCAAATAATATTAAAGATGCAAGGTTGATGGAAGAGAGGATCAGAGAATCTGCTATGAAGGAGCAATTGAAAGAAAAAAACATGAGATTGAAGGAGTAGCTACAAGAGAGAGACACCCAAATTTCCACTATGTAAAGTCTTTGCTTGGAGGCCATGAGGTAAAAAAATCCTTTTAAATTCCTATGCAGTTTATCTCAAGGATCAATGGTTACAATTCCAAATCAAGACCTTATTTCAACATGGCTCCATATCCTTTCAGAACTATATACCATTCATTTAATTTTTCAAAAAGTCTAGTGTAGAAGAGACAGATAGAATAGTTTAAATCTATATGCATAACCTCACATCAACTGATATGAACAATTCGGACCCTAATTCCAGATTGGTTGAGATGCAATTAATGGCCCTAACATCCTGGCTAACACATGAAGAAACAATGTAACCTATACAAATCAAGGTAGAGCTAATGAGCCCCAGGGTAATCATTAGAAACCATCAATTAATATCAACTGATATTATGCTAGAACATAGATACATTGAAAAAAAGATCAAGCCATATCACACTTTGATGATACATTCAGGTTTTTAGGAGAAGAGATTTTGCAGGCATGCCAAAGGAGATGACATGCTTTACCACTTAGCTTGCAGCATAGAGAATACCACTCTCTTGAGAGGATGGAGAATTCATTGGAGAAATCACCCTTGTAAAAAATATCTATGCAAATAATGAGAATCCAGTGGATAGGGTTCAAATTTAGTCCACCTTTTCTACTAGGAGTGCATGAACGAAGAGACCAATATGAAGAGAAAAAAGAGTGGAATGAAGCAAAAAACAATGCAGGATTCTACCCACCAAAGGGCACTCCATCTGAGGTGCCTTGGGATGTCAGGGAGGCTATCAGGGCCATGAGAGAGATGAACATGGATGGCCGAGTTCCTCATATGATGAGCAACCATTTTAGTAAGGGGTGATGATGAGGCTCATCAATAGGTAAATTTTAATGGGTTACAATGCCATCTTTAAGCTTATTAACTATCTCCCTCTCACATTTATTTACATTTTTATTATATTATTCTTAGTGAAAAGTGTGAAAGATGTTTGTTATGTCATGTAGCCTAATAGGATTTAATTGCAAAAAATGAAGACATTTGCAAGAAATGAAGCCATTTTGAGACAATTTCCACATAAGGGCTCGGATTAGAAAACAAGGAGAGATTGTAGGAGGATTTTCCACCTCCTTAAATTGCTCAATCATCCCAACATCACACCAAGATATCGCTCATCGGCTTAAAGGAAAAGGAAGCCAATCAAGTGGTAGTTATGAGGAGCAAAGCTCCACTCTTCTCGATATCAAGGAGAACATATTCCTATATTCTAGGGAGTTTTTGGTAGCTATCCTTTTGTATAAATAAACATGTAAAAGAGTTCATTAGGATTAGAACTTTTTTTCATATAGTTATCTCTTGAGCTTAGGATTATTTTTTTTTACTGCCATATGATGCATTAGAATTTGATGCAATGATAATGAGAAGTTGGTGTTTGTTAGGTCCCTATATTACTAGTATAGTCTCTTATTGTTGTTAGTGTAACCCCCTTATTGTTATTGTTGTACCCTTGTAACCCCCATACTGTTATTATTGTGCCCTTAAATTATTATTGTTAGGTCGGCTAGCATTACATTGTGGCCCCACTAGGATTACATTGTGGCCCCATGGACTCCTATATATAGAAAGGAGGTTTTGTAATTTGTAGCATCCAAGAATTGTTCATTCATGTAATGTATTAGAGGTTGCCCCCTCGAAGTGGCTTATTTCTAAGGCGTTGATATCTTTTTTCTTCTCTTTTTGGAGATGGTTTCACAACATTTGGTATCAGAGCTTTGGATTCTAGGGTTTCACTGTCCCAAACAAGTAATCGTGGAATTTTCGCTATAACTTTTTTTCTACGAAGGTTCAGAAGCTGAAATTTTTGAGAGTATGAAGCCGAAATCATGAGGAACATTGTCACAAAATTTCAGAGCTTGGTTCACAATATTTTTGGAGATATAATCTGTGGAAGTTAGGGCTTTTTGCAGGATCCTAAATTTAACATAAACAGTTCATCGCAGAATTTGCGCTATAACGTTTGTTATACGAAGTTTCAGAAGCTGAAATTTTTAGAGAGTGAAGCTGAAATACTAAAGGACATCGTCGCAAAATTTTAGAGCTTAGTTCGCAATATTTTCAGAGATATGATCTGTGGAAGTTAGGTCCTTTTCAGGCTCCCGAATTTCATCTCGAAGAGGTTATCGTCGAAAAATCTTCATGACTCTCTCTCTGAGCATCAGATTGGAATGCTGTAAAAAGTGGCCACAAGTAAATGGACTTTAGTTTCTTGTCTATAAATTTCAAATCCAAAGGAGGAAACAGTGACATGTGGAAAGTCATACAAGTTCGCTATATTGAACCAGTCCATAATTGGGTCATTGTGGGAGATTGGACATGACTTTGCCTTGAAGAATCCAAATTAGGTCAGACCTGTGGCATTCGAAAGAAGATTCAGAGGGTTACTTCAGGGACAAATTTCAAATATTTAAGATCTGAAATCACAGAGATAATTAAGTTTCAATATCGAGCTCCTCAAAATTAAGAAAAAGGTGTGTATTTTTTTTCAAATTGCAAAAGTCTTGTTTGAAAAAACAATTCTAGTTGATTCCAAAGGCCTATTGAGCATAGCTATTAGTATTGGGTTCTAAAATGCCTCTTAAAAATAATTCAACACCCATTTAGCCTTCAGAAGGCTCTACTATGACTCATGAAGACGAAGAAATGCAACATGAGATATCAAAAGTCCATGAGCAAGTGCACCAAATGTCGCTATCGCAAAGAGCAACAAAAAATGAAATGGAAACTAAGATGGATGGTTTCAAGAAAGGCATGGAAGCTAAGATGGATGGAATGGAAGTTGGCATGGAAGCTAAGATGGATGGAATGGAAGCTAAGATCGATGAAAAAATGGAAAACATGAAGAATGATATAAAAGCAAACATGGAAGGTTTGACAAAGTTGATACAACAAATGTTTCCTAATGGTGAAAATATAGTAGAGGAAACTCATGCTGAGAACAAAATAAATGCTAATCGTGATTTCATAAACATAATGTTAGCAGGAAGAACCACCATATTCCAAAGATGGATATGAGGAAGTTTAATGGCAAGGATCCCGTAACATGGATACTACAGATTGAGAAATATTTTGATCTCAATAATGTGCAAAACACACAAAAGGTACGCATTGCAACTTTACATCTAGAACAAAATACATTTGTATGGTATTGATGGCTTTCCTCCCATAAAAAAATTGTCACTTGGTCAATTTTTACGGAGGAAATGATAGCACATTATGAGGATACAAAGAGCAACACCTTCTTTAGCCAATTGATAAATCTCAAACAAAAGGGTTTAGTGGGGGAGCACATTGAGAACTTCCAAAAATTGAATATAAGGGTAACTGATATTACAGAGGAACATAGGATTGATCTCTTCATAGGTACTTTAAAGGATAACATCCAACATGAAGTTCGTGTTTTGGAACCTGATTCATTGGAGAAGGCATTCAGATTGGCATGAAAAATTGAATGTAAAATTATGGTGACAAGGAAGCCTACCACCCACTTCTATAAAGAGGGAAGTGTTACTACTCCTAGATTTCCACAACCTACAAGGTTGACACCACAACAATTGGAAGAAAAAAGAGCAAAAGGGCTTTGCTACAGTTGTGATAGCAAATACACTAAAGGTCATAAGTGTTCTGAGAAGAAATTATTTTACATAGATTGTGAATAGGAAGAAGAAAATGAAAAAGAAGAGGACATACACCAGGAACCAACCCTAGAAGAGGAGGAAATGAGTCCGACCATATCGTGTAATGCATTGGCAGGAACTACCACTCCTCAAACTCTCAAGATAGAAGGACATATCAAGAAGAAAAAGGTAATAGTGTTGATTGATTCAGGTAGTACCCATAATTTTATTCATTGTAAGGTAGCCAAGGAAATGAATTGTTTCCTACACCCAGCACTAGAATGTCAAGTGATGGTTGCAAATGGAGGAAATATAAATTGCTCTAGAAAATGCCATAATATAAAGCTATCCATGGGGGAATATGTATTGAATAGTCCAATGCTTTCCATCTCAATGGGAGGTGTTGATGTCGTACTAGGAGTACAATGGTTACAATCTTTGGGGACGGTAGCTTTTAATTTTCAAGAACTTTTCTTGAATTTTTTTTCGAAAGGAAAGAAAATCGAATTACGGGGTATCACAGGGAAGCCAGGAAATATAATAAGCTCTAATGTCATGACAAAGCTTCTGAAGAAATAACGATGAGGCGTAATTGCACAATTATGCTCACTAGAAGTTCCAACATGAAAATCATCTATTTCTCCAGATCTCCAAAGAGTCTTGGACAATCATTCCAATGTGTTTGATACTCCCAAAGGACTCCCACCTATTTGTGATCATGATCATGCTATTCATTTGATTCCAGGAAGTGTTCCTCCAAACATCCGACCTTATAGATATCCTTATGTCCAAAAGAGTGAAATTGAAGGTATGATTGCAGAAATGCTAGAGGTTGGTATAATTCAACCTAGTCAAAGTTCTTTCTCTGCTCCTATAGTATTGGTACACAAGAAGGATGGATCATGGCGCATGTGTCCCGATTATAGGGAGCTCAATAAGCTCACCATTAAAGATAAATTTCCCATTCCTATGATTAATGAATTATTGGATGAATTACATGGAGAAATTTATTTTACCAAGTTGGATCTTCGTTCAGGATATCATCAAATTAGAATAAATACTGAAGATATTCCAAAAATAGCATTTCGAACTCATGAGGGTCATTATGAATTTTTGGTCATGCCTTTTGGCCTTACCAATGCACCTTCTACATTTCAAGGGTTGATGAATTACATTTTCAAACCCTTCCTTAGAAAATTTGTGCTAGTATTTTTTGATGATATACTAATCTACAGCAGGTCTTGGAAGGATCATGTTGAACATGTTGACAGGGTGCTCAAACTATCGCAGGAGAAACAATTATATGCAAAAACATCCAAATGTTTCTTTGGAGTACAAGAGGTGGAATATCTGGGTCATATTATATCTCACGAGGGTGTTAAAGTAGACTCTAACCAAATTAAAGCCATTAAGAAATGGAAAGTCCACACAATCATAAAGCAAGTTGCGTGGATTTCTAGATTTAACAAGGTATTATCGCAAGTTTGTTAAGAATTATGGGAGAATAGCAGCACCTCTACCAACATTATTGAAGAAAGATGCATTTTCATGGACTCCTGAAGCAACTAAGGCCTTTGAACATCTTAAAGAGGAAATGTGCCTAGCACCGGTCTTAGCTACGCCAGACTTCACAAAAACCTTTATTATGGAATGTGATGCCTTAGGAAATGGAATTGGTGCTATTTTAATGCAAGAAGGAAGACCCATTGCTTTTGAAAGTCGTCCAATCAAAGGAAAGTATTTACAGAAACCTATTTATGAGAAGAAAATGTTAGCAATACTGCATGCACTAAAGAAATGGAGAACTTACCTAATGGGAAGACACTTCAAGGTAAAAACTGATCATGATAGTCTTAAACACTTTTTGGAACAAAGACTATCTTCAGAAGAGCAGCGAAAATGGGTCACAAAGATGTTGGGTTATGACTTTGAAATAATCTACAAAAAAGGAAAGCTTAATGTTGTTGCAGATGCACTCTCAAGAAATAATGAAGAGGTGGAAGCATTGCTTTGTGTCATTTATATTATCCAACCAGATTGGATAACCGAAGCAAGAGATGAATGGAAGAAGGACAAAGATGTATGGACACTCATTCAAAAGTTGCAGCAAGATCCTAGTACATCCGATACATTTAGTTGGAAAAATGATTCCTTATGGTACAAAGATCGCTTATATCTTTGTAAGAATTCCCAACTAAAACAAAAGATTCTTCTGGAATTGCACACTTCTCCTTTAGGAGGACACTCGGGATTTTTAAAAACTTACCAAAGGGTGAAGAAAGAATTTTTTTTGGGATGGCCTTAAATTTGATATTCAAAATTTTGTGATGGAATGTTTGGTTTTCCAGCAGAATAAAGTTGAGACAATTAAGACCCCGAGACTTCTACAACCTTTATCCATTCCAAGTCAACGTTGGGAGGAGATTTCAATGGATTTTATCACAGGTTTACCTAAGTCTGAAGGAAAGAGTGTCATCATGGTGGAAGTTGATAGACTTACCAAGTATGCACACTTTTGTGCATTATCTCATCCATTTAAAGCAAGTACAGTTGCTACTACATTTATGGACAGAATTCAAAAGCTACATGGAAGCCCAAGGGTTATTGTGAGCGACAGAGATCCCATTTTTAATGGAAATTTTTGGACGGAGTTATTTTCTTGTTTGGGTACTCAATTAGCTCATAGCTCATCTTATCATCCTCAATCTGATGGTCAAACCGAGATAGTAAATAAATGTTTGGAAGGATATCTTCGTTGTTTTGTATCTGATAAACAAACACAATGGGTCAAGTGGTTACCTCTCGCTGAATGGTGGTATAACACTTCCTTCCATACTGCAGCAAAAATGACCCCATTTATGGCACTTTATGGATATCATCCAACATCCATCACATCATATTTAAGAGAAAATTAGAAGGTTCAAGCAGTGGAAGATCACATCGAGCATCAACAAGAAGTTCTCCAACTCTTAAAGGATAACCCGAATTTGGCACAAAATCGAATGAAACAACAGGCAGATCAACATCGCAGCGAGAGAAGTTTTGATGTAGGAGATTGGGTATTTTTACGGCTACAACCATACAAACAAATGTCCCTCAAGCAAGCAAAGAAGGATAATAAATTATCGCCAAAGTACTATGATCCTTACAAGGTGTTGCAAAAGATTGGTACTATGGCATACAAATTGGAGCTTCCTGCTTCTTCGCGAGTACATCCAGTTTTCCATGTTTCATGCTTAAAGAAGGTTATAGGTGAAAATCTTCCAGTTCAAACAGTATTGCCAGAACTTGATGGGGAAGGGAAAATCATATTGGAACCTCAAGCAGTCATGGAAAAAAGAACTCGACAACTACGGAATCGATCAATTTCAGAGTATCTCATCAAGTGGAAGAACTTACCCACTGAAGATTCTACATGGGAGGATGAGAATTTTATACAGAAGCACCCAGAGCTTCTCAAGCGTTGAGGACAACACTTTTTTGAAGGAGAGGGGCATGTTAGGTCCCTATATTACTAGTATAGTCCCTTATTGTTGTTAGTGTAACCCCCTTATTGTTATTATTGTACCCTTGTAACCCCCATATTGTTGTTATTGTGCCCTTAAATTATTATTGTTAGGTCGGCTAGGATTACATTGTGGCCCCATGGACTCCTATATATAGAAAGGAGGTTTTGTAATTTGAATCATCCAAGAATTGTTCATTCATGTAATGTATTGGAGGTTTCCCCCTCGAAGTGGCTTATTTCTAAGGCATTGATATATCTTTTCTTCTCTTTTTGGAGCTGGTTTCACAATAATGTTTGATCCATTATTGAATTAGTTTCAGAGGGATGATGCTCCTGGGTAGGGACCAATCCATTGGCTAAGTCCCTCTTGTGTACTTGTATTCTCTCTTTAAGTTGTAATAATTTTTTTAGTTCTTGCATTTTAGTAGTAGAAAAATCTATTAAACTACGATTGTAGCCTCTACCCGATATTTCTCATGGAAGCTTGAGTAGAAAGACCTTCAATCACAGGGAAAAAAACATTTGTTTATGATTTATTGGAAACATGTTTATGATTATTTCTATTTCTCTACGTATTCTTGTTGTATCTTAGAAGTGCATTTGTTGGTTATATCAAAATTTTAGCATCAATTAGATAATCTTTAAATTCAACTCATCTTTTCCACTTCTAGTTATTTAATTTGTCAATAATCATTGAATGGATGCATATAATGGTTGCAGGATTGCTTGAAGATACAGTTAATGACCCCTTCAGCACCTTCATCTTGGAATCCATCACTCCCCCCCCACCCCCAACATTCAATTCTGCCACTAAAACCATGTTTTATGAGATAATCTCCATGACCATTGTCCATAGCCCTCCTAGTGAAAAACAAGCCCTCAAAGAGTTCTAAGCTTGGATGGAGGTTTGGTTACCCCTCACTCACATATTTCCACTTCCTTACACCTTCCCACACCTTTATCTCATCATATTTACTCTTTGAACCTTCTCGGTATCCTTCATGTATCATTTCAGAGCTTCCTGTAGCAATATAGGGCTCATGTATAAGCGTCCTATATCAAAGCTATAGGTCCCCATTTCCACTCCAGTTTTTATACTTGTTGTCATTTGAACCTAGGATAGGATGTATTTTACCCCCAACTATGGATTCATGACCAGAAGAGGCCCCTAGGCCACTCCAACCCTCCTTCTTCCATTTCTGCAAAAACATAGCAAGCATTAGTGTTTATTTCATAAAAAAATAGCATAAATAGGAAAACAAATTACATGCAAGCGTGAGTTAGTTGAAGCAATAGATAGAGGATTTATTTATGATTTGGTGAAGTGTGTGAGATAAATTAGTTCCTTTATTGTAAAGTGGTTGGATAGTTAGATGAATGATTGCAATATAGCATAGTTTCCTTTTCTTCAACCATATTAGTTGTTATTTGTTCATGGTTCACTTTGAATCCCAATTACATGTACAAGTTGATAAGAACTCTCTCTTTCTCAGTTAGAAGTCATTCTATGCATTACATTAGCTGATTTTTATTTAATCCAATGGGATGAATGGCCTACAAGCACTATTGATCAGAAGACCTACTTGAGGGTGGCATGAATAGAACCCATCTACTGCGCATATAGCGTTGTCACCTCTAAGTGTTTACGAAACCTTGGTTGATAATTAGAGTTGAGTAGCCCTTGGGAGTTGCATCACTTTGGGTGCAATACAAGGGCTCAACAATGGGCACACAAACACACACACACACACACACACACAACACAAATTTAACTTGGCCTATTCATCACCAAGGGTCAAACTTGTGACCAGCAATGGATAACGCGCACGTTCTACCAACTCCACTCTATAATATGGCTTGTTAAGCCCTTCAACCCACTTCACTATACTCTGTATGTTGTGACAAAAATGGGGCCGAGGATGTGGATCACTCCATTGTGCTAAGTTAGACTCGATGTGTCCAAGTTACCAATAATACCTCACGGGACCAGAGATTTGGACCACATCCTTGTTCCAAGTCAAACTCAATACTTTAATCCATCAATCCTTATGGGACCAGTGCTAACGCATCCAAAAATTGTTCAATACATAACTTGAAGCCTCAATGGGGTTGGTGCCAAGTCAACTAAACATAGTTCGATAAAAAAATATAACCTTATAGGATTAGTGCCAAGTTAGATTCAACACGTTCAAATAAAATTTCGATCCACCAATCACATTAGGCCAAACCATAACCTTGGCATAAAGATATAGATGATTAGCATAGTTATTTCATGACCCTAATAGTTCTATGGCTGAGACATAAAATTTTGATGAGTTCTCATATATATAATGCTAGTGGTCCTAGCTCTTATGAGGTCGACCCTGAGCACTTGTAAAATTGGCCACTAAAACCAACCGACCAATGAAATGATTTGTTGATATTAGCAACACAGATCCATGTGGGTGGGTCATATAACCAAGCTTAATAATCATTTGGATCTCAAAATCCATGTGAATATTCCATATGGTTGATACTTAAGGGTCATTAGTCATTTCCTGGATGACATCATCATGATGTCATCAATCCAAATCAAATCCCAAGAGGGGTGCCACGTGTCATCGTAATTTATACTTCTCACCAATTGATATGTGTCAAACCACCTACCACATGTTGGCTTTAGTGATGCCATGTCATCACATTGATATCAACATGATCCACATCATCATTCAATAGAATGCTACCACGTGTCAACATTTGGTTGTTCCTAACAGAATCATTAAAATTCATGCTAATTTGCCTTCATCTAACCATTTACTCTTTGGAGGTACTACTGATTTTTCGGGAACATGCAATTTACCTTTAATGGAATTAATAGTGCGCATATTTATGCAATTGATATCATTTATCTATTCTATCTATAGTGGATTCGCCTGAAACTTGCCCATTCTTTAACCTTTTAATTATTTGGTTTTTGGCCTATAGTTTTCATTTTCAATTTGACCCAACTAATGTTGATTTTCAATTGGCCATAAGTTCTCATCCAAGGGAAAGGTATCAATGAGATATATGCAACCATGTTGTTCATAGGATATTTTACGTAACATAAATTCATCAAAAAATCAAATAACTTCAAGGACCTATATCTTCATGAGATGAGACCTTATGAAATATACAATTGTTATATCACTTCATAAAGAGTCATGTCACTTCTTTGGTAATTAAGGATTGTAATGTTTTTGATATCTTATATATCCCATTTGAAATTAATGACCTATTTTTTTCATTAATGACAACACTAAGTGCAACAATATCCCCCTTTGTAATTGATGGCAACACCCCTAGGAATTGATGGTTATTTAATGTCAAAACAAATCAAGATCTCTTCAATATTTCCCTACTCTATAATCTTTTCCTATCCTTGCTCAAGTGTAAGTGAATGTCTGCAATATATGTCTATTCAATTTTCTACATCAATGTATACAACCTCTCCCTCTTTGAAATCAATGGAAAAGGGTCATGAATATTTGTAGAAATTTTTATGTTGATGATCATGCATGAGTACATGTTCCTAGATGATCCTTTCAACCTGAATGAACCATGCTTCCTTCTTGATAGCATATAATCTCCCCCTACGACCATGCTTCTACTACTTGCTTGTTCATGTTCTCCCCATGAAACCACACTTTCACTATTGTTGTACTCCCCTTGAGATTATGAAATTTTATTCATTTATAGGTACATTTTGTATGATTGTTTTCTTTTTATATTTGAGATATAACCATCAAAACATAGTCCACATACTACCTTCATACAATAATTTCCTCTTCAAGTTTTGATTTGACAAGAAGAATATTTCATCAAAGGATTATATTTGAGGAATTAAACCTAATTGAGGTCTTCTTTGACCTTTTCTTCATATACCACCATTGATAAGAGGTCCTTCTCTGTTTACCATCTAGACTTAATTTTGCAATCTCATGCTATATGGCCTTCATTGTGACATATGTAACATTCAACATCGAGCTTGAATAATTGCAGATATGGTTGAATAATTCTATTAATTTGGTACAAATGTCTCCATCGAGGTACATGATTGTATCCTTTATATTTAACCTTTTCATTTATCCAAACATCATGTTCTTTGTGCCCAAAATTTTTGCATGAGAAACAATAATTGAGGAACTTTGATACCTAGGAAAAGAACGAGAACTAAATCTTCTGAAGGTGCTTCTCAGAGGAGTCATGTTTCCTTATTGTTCAACCCTTGCATGAGCCATACTAATTTGTATATTTCCAACACTTGTTCCAAAAATTGTTGTGGAAGCTTTGTGATGAACAGTGTGCATTGTTTTTCCTACATCATTTCTGCTTATGGATCCTTTCTCTTCATTTCGATTCCTTGCATTCTACTCTTTTCGAAATTTCCTTGATTGTCAATGAAGTGAACATGCTTAGCCTGGTGTACTACCTTCTTTGGATGTTCCAGTGAGCCGCTGTTAGATGCTATAAATGTATAATAAATATTTTTGGGTTGAATTTCATTTGATGAGCTTGGGGGACAGTAAAAATTTGGTGCCTCACCTTCTTGATAATGAAGGTTTGTCTTAATAAGTGGAGACCTTTGCATACTTAGAATATGATATAGGGGTTTATTCCGTTTGTTGAATTTTTAATTAAGATTCTCTAATTCTTATTTTAAGAGGAAAACTTCCACTACCAGTCTTTCACATATTTGTTCCTTCTCATTTAATTTATCAGATGAAAACTCCTTTACCCTTTTTTCTTCTTCTAGTTCTACTTTGGGAGTACCAATAGTATATTCATTTATAGTTTTGTCTTGAAGTAAGTGCATTAATTGACTTCTATTTTCCTCAAAACCATGATTTTCTTTAAGGAATTTTAGGTTCTCCTTCAAAATCCAATTTTTCTTCGGGTTCTTCCACCTCAACAATGAATAGTATTTCATTCCATTCTTCATCAATCAATACACTTGCATTTATTTCAATATCACTTTGTTATTTTGAGTAAAATTTATTTTTCTTTCCCATTTGATTCTTGTTTTGACACTTGGGTCTGAATATTGACCCATCATCACTTCATTCATCTTACAATAAGGAAATTTAGATTCATAATGACCAATTCCTCCACATTCAAAACATCTGATAGGAAGCTTACCTTAAAACTTGTCAATTCCTCTCTTGATATTTCAAGCAAACTTGTATTCTTCTTCCTCAGAATTTGAGTCTTCTTAATCCATTTACGTTTTCTCTTATTTTTCTTCCTTGAAAACTAATTTCTTGACTCCAAAATTATCTTCCTTTATTATTAGCTCATATGCAGAGAGAGTTCCATGAATTTGATCTATGGACATCTTGTTAACTTCTATTAATTCCCCAAGGGATAAAACTTTGGGATTGAATCTTGATGGGAGTGATCTCAAATGTTTTGAACAACATAGCTATTAGATACTTCTTCACCAATACCTACAATAGATTTGACTATATTGTCTATCTGGAGAAACTATGAAGCAATGCCCTCATCATATTCCATCTTCAATATTTAAAAATATCCCCTAAGAGGTTGCAATATTACTTCTTTAACCTTATTATCTCCTTCATAATAATTTTGAAGTTTATTCCATACCTCATGATCTTACCTTCAATGCATTACGTTGACAAATTTTAAGTCTGCCAAACCACTTAGCATAGCATGCTTATCTTGAGCATTATATGTGTAAACTACCCTTCCTGCTGCATTTGTTGGAATAAAATTTTGAACTTTATATTTTTTGTTCACAATTTCCCAAAATTATTCTCTTAAGGAGATGAGATATGTCTCCATCGTTATCTTCTAGAATGCATGATTGGTTCTAACAAACATATTGGTCTTCCCCCGCGCTTCCCCATTGCTCTGCTCATGGCCATTTATCCTTGATATTTAACCTTCCAGTAATTAGTTTGATCCAAAATTATGAAGGAACGCAATAAAATACATAAATAAACATAAATGCAGAGATGTAGCAGGAATAACACATCATTTCATAATATCAAATACAGAAAAATGCTTACGGAAAGAATGGAAAATAAACTAGCTCGGGTGATGGTAGCTTATCTCTGAGAAGAGATGTGGCGGGTACATGCCTCTGAATTGCCTTACAATGAGGCTGAAGGGCCTTTTTATTATTGAACAACACGAGAAAAACCTAAACAACCAAAAACCTAAACCCAAGAGATGATACACCAAGAGTTTGTGGGCTCCGTTAGGGTTATATGGGCAACCAACTTGCTGGGGTCGTAACTTAGTCATATTATCTCCATTTGGTGCATACAATATATCATCAAAAATATCTCTTCGATTAATGTAGGATTTTTCACATACCCATTCCTATAATAATAGGCCTACTGCGAACCTCAAAAAAATTCATTTAGGGGGTCAAAATTGCTCCGGAAGTTTAGGACCCGAAAAACTACTAAAAATATTAAATGTTGCTATAAACAAGGAATTGATGAAACTGATGGGAGTAATAGGCAGAATAGGTGGATAGCCACCAATACACACCTAGATAATTCCTCTTCCCTTAGGAAGCAATGGTCCCCATTGCGTGTAGAGCCGCCATGAGGTGAGGAAATTTCTATTGAACTTGGTCACCACTTTCCCTACTAAAGGAGTTGGTCTGCTTTGACAACTCGATATAGTTGGATCCATTGTTGGCGAGTGGTATTGATCTGTGTGTACATGATCTGATAAGTTGTGGCTTGTTCCATGTAATTTGGGTTTAACTTTGTTGGTGTGAGTTGTTTTGCAATGTTGGATGTGTCCAGTAATAGTGGAAAGTAGGGCCGAAGTTGGTCCACATTGAGAACTAGTTGAAAACCAAGGAATGGTGGAATAATGAGCTTGAAGGCATTATCCCCTACAGATTTGGTGATGGTTTATGACACATATCGAAGCGGGAAAAGCTTGTAGTGGGGTCCAACGAGGTGCTCTTTCTGCAAATGTAACCAAAATTTGTCACCCACCTGAAAGTTGTGTGGCACCCGATGCCAATCATGTTGTTGCTTCTACTTAGCATTGGCTATGTCCAACATGCCATGGAAATGTTGGAAAATGTGTTGAATACGCTCAATGAAGTTGTTTTCCTTGTCAGATTCAGATTGGACATGAGCTGAATCTAGCTAAGTAGACGCAAATGGCATGGCCATATCAATGGGACATAGTGGTTGGAATCCCAAACCAATCTGAGAGGGGTTGTGGCCAGTCGAGATGTGGGGAGCCTGGTTATAGCTGTGCTTGACATAGGGGAGGCTTTCATCCCATGTGTGTTGATTCTTCAAGTTGTACATGTGTAGGATGTGAAGGATCATCTTGTTGACAGCCTCAGTTTACCCATCAATTTGGGGGTGGAACGTTGTGGACCTAGTGAGCTTGGTGTCCAGCATCGACCTGAGACTTGAACAAAATATACTGGGGAACATGTTATCCTAATCTGAGATAATGGACTATGGTATCCCAAAGTGTACCCACACTCGTTCAAGAATAGTTTAGCAGTGGCTTCTTTTGTGATATTATTCTTTCATGTTGCCATAATGGCCATATTAGAGAATCTATCGAAGACCATAAAATGAATCTTTGACATGCTTGGTAGAAGGAAGGCCTGACCTGTAATCCATGGAGATGGATTCCTAAGGTTGACTAGCGGTAGGCAGCGAAGTATATAAGCCTTTCCTTTTGATGGTCAATTTGGAAATGATGCAAGAAGTGCAGGATATGGTGTACTTCCTGACATCTTGTCGAAGGTTCGACCAATAAAAATACTTTTAAAAATTTTCTACTGTTTTCTTGACCCTCAAATTTCTAGTGACCCGAATGTAGTATTCCCAAATCATCTTGGCACGCTCGCTTGAAGGAAAAAAGAGGTGTCCCAGGTGGAATAACACGGCATCCTGGAGGCAAAAATTTGGAAATTTCTTACCTTCCAGAAGCATTTGGTATGTTTTTCCGAATTCTAGATTGCTTTTGTAGAGATGCGTCCAACTTGAAGTCTCGTGCCCACAAGAGTCGAGCACAGTGGTTAGCACGACGATCGGTGGTCGGCTGAGGAAATCTAAAACATTATTAGTGATGTATTTTTTGTACTTGATGTTCAAATGGAACTGTTGCAGGTATGTGGACCATTTCTGATGGAGATCGTTCTACAAATTCTCTTGTGTTTGTATGAACTGCAGGAGTCAGTGATCTGTGTGGATGACCGTTTCCTTCCCCAAAATGTAATGCTTCCATTGTCAGCAAGCCTGAACAATGGAATACATCTCTTTGTCATAGGTGGGATACTTATGAATAGTGTTTGAAAGTGTCTCACTATGATATCCCACCGGATGCCCCTATTGCGTAAGAATTGCCCCAATAGCATAGTCAGAGGCATCTATCTCGACCTCAAATGGTTGCTACAAGTCTGGTAATGTGAGCATTGGTGCAGGACATAGGCGATGCTTCAACTCCGCGAACACCTTCTGTTGAGGTTCATACCAAAATAATTTTTCTTTTGCTCCCCCCTTGCTAAATTGATTCAAAAGTGAAGTGATATTAGAGAACCCCCACATGAACGTGCGGTACAAATTTCCAAGTCCCGGAAAGTTGTGGAGCTCTGTTAGAGTGGTTGGGGCTGGCCAATCCCGAATGACTTAGATCTTGGCTGGGTCCACATGCACCCCCTGCTCATTAATGATGTATCCCAGATATTGAACCTGGGGCATGCCAAAAGTGCATTTCTCCAAATTGGCACAGAAATTGTGTTTCACAGTGTTTCGAGGACCCGTCGAATGTGGTGGAGGTGCTCTTACCGGCTCTGGATGAAGATCAGGATGTCATCCAAATAAACCACCACAAATGAGTTGTTAAATGGTTGTAATATGTATTTCATTAACCTCATGAAGGTTCCATGGGAATTCGTCAAAACGAAAGGCATGACCAACCACTCAAAAAGGCCCTCCTTGGATTTGAAGGCAGCCTTCCACAAATCAAAGAGTTTGATTGGTAACTAGTGATACTTTGAATTCAAGTCAATCTTGATGAAATATTTGGCCCCCTTGAGTTGCTCTATAAGGATGTCAATCTATGGGATTGGATACCTATTCTTGAAAATTATCTTGTTCAGTGCATGATAGTCAATACAGAGTCTCCAAGTCCCATCCTTCTTCTTCACCAACACGATCAGGATCCCACAGGATGATGAACTCGGTCGGATGTGACCTTTCTACAGCAGCTCTTGAATCTGCCTCTTGATTTTGACGTTCTCTAGAATGGAGCACCGATATATCGATCCATTGGGTAGTGGCGAGATGGGGGTCAGATCAATGGAGTGCTTGACCTAACAATGCATAGGTACCCCCGTAGGTGAGGTGAATATGTCCTCGTACTCCTCCACAAACTTGTCCATCTGTTGTTGCCATGTGGAGGTTTCTTGCTTAGAGGTCGTGGCCATGGTATTCTTCTTACCCTAATGGCATATCATCAGGAAACAAAAATTCCCAGTTTTGGAAATGAGTTTACTACATTGTTTTGCAGTGATCAAAGAGATGGCAGTAGGTGGTGGTACCTTTGGTATCTTGTACAACTTATTTCCAAAGTAATAATAAAAACATAAGGCTTAGACTCATACACAACATGTCTCTTCTATAAGTATGGTTGGCCTAATAATACTTAACAATCATAAAGAGGAGCAATGTCACTTGAATGCCTCATATGTGAAGAGCTTAATGTTGTAGCAAAGGTGACATTGTTGGCTGATGCGAAGATCCAGTCCTTCGTGAAGCCACCCGATGGTGCACAACTATGGGTGTGATGTGGTCGGTAGACCCAACCGCTTCACGACCTATGCTGAAATGAGGTTGTTTTGGCTCCTGTTGTCGACAATGAACTGCAGCAGGGAAGCCTTCACCCACATCTAGGAATGGAAGAGGCACTCCCCCTCCTATGGATCTTCTGGTTCCTCCTTCTAGATCTTGGTTGTGGTAATGGTGGCGTTGGGCTTTGCATAAATAATATTCTTCCCTTTGGCATTCCCCTTTTTGGGTTCTGACTCAGATTCAGAACATGCATATAATTCAGAAGATTTTAACTCGACCACTAGTGGCTCTTTGGCCCGACACTGAATTGTGTTATGAGTGGAGCTCTTATGGAGCTCACACTACTTTCCCATGTACTTTAGCTTCGCGGTGTTTTTATTTTCTTGCAGCTTTGGCAAGTTATCCTGGGCCGCCTTACCTTGGATTTTTCCTTTTTTTTGTGGTTTGGGGGCGCCTTTCCCTTGCTTCTGATTTGCAGATCCAAAGTCTCGCTTCTTCTGTTTGAATTTATACTCAATCTTGGAAGCATACCGATATGTTGTATTGTTAGGTCCCTATAATGCTAATGTATCCCCTTATTGTTGTTAGTGTATCCCCCTTATTGTTATTTTTTTACCCTTGTAACTCCCATATTGTTATTACTGTGCCCTTACATTATTATTGTTAGGTCGGCTAGGATTATATTGTGGCCCCATGGACTCCTATATATAGAAAAGAGGTTTTTTCATCTGTATCATCCAATAATTGTTCATTTATGTAATGTATTGGAGGTTTCCCCCTCGAAGTGGCTATTTCTAAGGCGTTTCTCTCTCTTTTCTTCTATTTTTGGAGCTAGTTTCATAACATTTGCTATCAGAGCTTTGCATACTAGGGTTTCACTGCTCCAAAAATGTCTTCGTGGAATTTTCACTATAAATTTTTTTCTACGAAGGGTCAAAAGATGAAATTTTGATAGCGTGAAGCTGAAATCCTAAGGAACGTAATGCACAAATTTCAGATCTTGGTTCATAATTTTTTCAGAGATATGATCTGTGGAAGTTAGGTTTTTTTCCAAGCTCCCGAATTTAAACTAAAACAGGTCATTGTGGAATTTGCGCTATAAAGTTTCGTATACGAAGTTTCAAAAGCTGAATTTTTTTTAAAGTGAAGCCGAAATCCTGAGGAACCTCCAATAAAAATTTCAGATCTTGGTTCGAAATATTTTTGGAGATATTATCTGTGGAAGTTAGCATTGTTTCAGGCTCCCGAATTTCATCTCAAAGAGGTGATCGTGGGAAAATCGTCATAACTCTCTATATGAGCGTCGGATTGGAATTCTGTAAAAAGTGGCCATAAGTACATGGACTGAAATTTCTTGTTTATCAATTTCAGAGCCGAAGGAGGAAACAATGACACATGGCAAGTCCTACAAGTTCGCTCTACTGAACCAGTCCATAATTAGGTCATCGTGGGAGATTGGGCATAACTTTGCCTCGAAGAATCCAAATCAGGTCAGACCTGTGGCATTCGAAAGAAGATTTAGAGGGCTACTACAGGGCAAAATTTAAGATATTAAAGATTCGAAATCACAGATTTAATTCAGTTTCAATATCAAGCTCCTTAAAAGCTAGAAAAAGGTGTGTATTTTTTAAACAAGTTTGCATAACATTTATTTGAAAAATCAGTTTGAAGTGATTACAAGGGCATATTGAAGCATAGATATCAATATTGAGTTATATAATGCCTCCAAAAAATAATTCCACACCCATTAAGCCGTCAAAAATATATACTATGATGCATAAAGAAGAAGAATTGTAGTATGAGATATCAAAATTACGGTACCGAGTGCAACAAATTTCGATCTTACAAAGAGTAATCAAAGATGACATAGATGGTTTAAAAGCTAAAACAGAGGCTAATTTGGATGGTTTTAAGGATCAAATGAAAGCTAATATGGATGATAAAATTGTGGAATATCAACATCACAGTGAAAGAAGTTCTGAAGCAGTCATAGAAACAAGAAATCGACAACTACCAAATCAATCAATTTCAGAGTATCTCAGCAAGTGGAAAAACTTAACCGTTGAAGATTCCACACGAGAGGATGAGAATTTTATACAGAAGCATCCAGAAATAATCAAGCGTTGAGGGCAACACTTGTTTGAAGGAGAAGGGCATGTTAGGTCCCTACTATACTAATGTATACCCTTATTGTTGTTAGTGTAGCCCCCTTATTGTTATTTTTTTACCCCTTTAACCCCCATATTGTTATTATTGTGCCCTTACATTATTATTGTTAGGTCAGCTAGGATTATATTGTGGCCCCATGGACTCCTATATATAGAAAGTAGGTTTTTCCATTTGTATCATCCAAGAATTGTTCATTTATGTAATGTATTGGAGGTTTCCCCTCGAAGTGGCTATTTCTAAGGCGTTGATCTCTCTTTTCTTCTATTTTTGGAGCTGGTTTCATAACATGTACCAAGAAAGGAGATGTCGAGGAACTCCATTTACTCTTGAATGTATATGTGTAGAAAATTTCAATACTTTAGCACCAAATATTTCTCTGGGTCTTTGTTACCCAATTTTGTATGCAGGGTATGGAAAAAATTCATTAGCTCATGCACATCTTGAACCCTTTGATGTCGCAGCATAGTCCATTGTATGTACTTGTCCACATATCTCACCACGAGCTAATATTTTTCGTCAATGACGTCTTAGAAAGAATTTGAGGTGGGTTCGGCCGAGAGTAGAGAGTGTTCCCTCTCATCCTTTTTCTCACAGTAGGTTTCCAATCAGTCCTTGACATGGGGGGTGACTTTGAGTGAAAAACTAATCTTTTCTTGATTGTAAAATTCATGAACTGAGAAATATCCTTCTAATAGATTCAACCATTTATCTATGATGTATGCATGTATTTGGACCTCAAATATGGGAATTTCAAAGTTTACTTGTACCTTAAAATGATTGGAGCCTCTAGAGTGGCTTCTGGATGAAGATGCATCGTCGCTGGGTAGCCGTTGAAGGATCTGGGAAAAGTTATCCAGCATCACATTCCTTTGTTTCTCGAGGGCCTCCTCGAGTAATATTTTAATAGGGTCTCATGCTCCCTCATATTTATTTTCTTCCTCCGTGGGAGGTCATCGGGGTTTGTGAGCATGATCTTGGCAAAGGTTCTACCACATCGATCCCTAACTCCTTATACCCTGACCTCGTTGGGGACATGCAAAGAAAGATCAAGAAAGAGCATACCACTTTGATACCAATAATCCAGACACATGAAAAAATGCAATAAAATATAGAATAAAAATAAATGCAGATATGTAGCAGGAATACAACTTCATTTTATTAATATCAAATACTGAAAAATGCTTACAGAAAAAATTGAAAATAAACTAGCTCGGGCGATGGTAGCTTATCTTTGAGAATAAATGTGGAGGCTACATGCCTTTGAACTGCCTTACAATGGGGATCAACGACCTTTTTATTATTAAAAAAAATGAGAAAACCTTAAAAAAACAAAACCCTAACTCCATGAGATGAAACACCAAGAGTTTGTGGGCCCTGTTGGGGTTAGTTGGGCATCCAACTTCTCAGGGTTGTAACTTGGTCATATTCTCTTCGTTTAGCGTGTATAATATATCATCAGAAATATCTCTTCGATTAATACAGGATTTTATGCAGGACCATTCCTGCGGCAAGCCCATGCCTATAGCTATGAGCCCGTTGCAGACCCCCAAAAAACGTCTTTAAGGGGTTCAAAATTGCTCTGGAAGTTCAGGACCCAAAAAACTGCTAAAAATAGTAAATGGTGCTATAAACAAGGAAATTGATGAAACCATTGGAGGTCTAGGTGGAATAGGTGGGTGGCCACCAATATCCACCTGGATCATAGTTGTTTTTGAAGGCACCTTCTCTGATTCCACTTGTTGGCCCAAAAGTCACACTAAGGCACTGTGGGGTGGTGGGTGAACCAGTGTAAGGTCAATTTCAAAATTTCATAAACTTTTCTTAATCACACAATCATATATCCATATATAAATAAATCATAAACATGATTTCATCATTTATAAAAGTGCATCATGATATAATCAATGTAACAAGAATCCATCACATCACAAGGAGACAAAATTTTAGGTGGAAACCCATATGGGAGAAAACCACCAATCTTCTTCTTCCTAATATTCAATTCATTACATCAATTTGTTGGGCTTGAACTACTGGAGGAAACTACCCCTAAAAATGTAAGCTATCACTTGCAGAGGCTACAACTTGATTGGGGCTCCAACCTCTGTGATGAGAAAGCTCCAACCTACTCTAGGCTCAATCCTGATTGAGGCTTAAACCTCAATGATGAGTTGTCTTCTACCTAATTGAGGCTCCCAACTCCTTCTCAAACTTCCTTATGGACCTATATTTCATCTTATTTTCAAATTGGATCGACTATCATCATATATCACTAAATCTACATACAAGGAGATTGTTACAAGCTACACTAACAACTTCTAAAAATTCCCAATTCCATAAACATATCACTATCCTAATCATTATCTCTACAACCTGCAAAATTTGCCACTGTCACAATCACTGTTGTTACAACCTGCAAGCATTATAATGCCACAAATATCGTATGAATCATTGCTACTTATTGTCATAGTGTTGCTCGTACTCTGCCTCAACTAGTTTATCAACTTGGCCATTCAAACCCCTTCTTGGAACTCGTTTACTACATTTATCCAAAACTCTTGCAACGTGCTCATTGACCTTCAAAATGAAAATAAGATCTTTTTGGCATCAAATAAGAGTAAGAAAATCATCAAACTCCTATAGTTACATTCGTTTCTAAACCCTAATTATCCAACTTCTTCCGAATATCAAATTGGACAAATAATGATGTCAAAAACTCATAAAAACCATATTAAACCATATAACAAATGAAATATTCTACAAATACTCACTTTTTGGTCCCGCTCTAAAAGTTGTCAAAATTCTAGTGTTGGATCTACAAAATGGCCACCGATGGATGGATAATTATTTGATGGAATGAACAAAAACACACATAAGTGTAACCCCCTTATTGTTATTATTGTACCCTTGTAACCCCCATATTGTTATTATTGTGCCCTTAAATTATTATTGTTAGGTCGGTTAGGATTACATTGTGGCCCACTAGGATTACATTGTGGCACCATGGACTCCTATATATAGAAAGGAGGTTTTGTAATTTGAATCATCCAAGAATTGTTCATTCATGTAATGTATTGGAGGTTTCCCCCTCGAAGTGGCTTATTTCTAAGGCGTTGATATCTCTTTTCTTCTCTTTTTGGAGCTGGTTTCACAACAGGTATCAGAGCTTTGAGATTCTAGGGTTTCGCTGATCCAAACATGTTATCGTGGAATTTTTGATATAATTTTGTTTCTACGAAGGTTCAGAATTTGAAAAATTTTAGAGTGCGAATCCAAAATCTTGAGGAACATCGTCACAAAATTTCAGAGCTTGGTTCGCAATATTTTCGGAGATATGATCTGTGCAAGTTAGGTCATTTTGCAGGCTCCTAAATTTAACCTAAACAGGTCATCGTGGCATTTTCATAATAAATTTTTTTCTACGAAGGTTCAGAAGCTGAAATTATTAGAGTGCGAATTCACAATCCTGAGGAACATCGTCACAAATTTTTAGATATTGGTTCGCAATATTTGCGGAGATATGATCTGTGGAAGTTAGGGCTTTTTGAGGCTTCTGAATTTCATCTCAAAGAAGTGATTGTGGGAAAATATTCATAGCTCTCTCTCTGAGCATTGGATTGGAATGCTGTAAAAATAGGCCACAAGTACACAGACTTTAGTTTTTGGTCTATCAATTTTAGAGCCAAAGGAGGAAACAGTGACACGTGGCAATTCGTACAAGTTCGCTCTACTGAACCAGTCCAAAATTGGGTCATCGTGGGAGATTGGACATACCTTTTCCTTGAAGAATCCAAATCAGATCAGACCTGTGGCATTTGAAAGAAGCTTCAGAGGGCTATTACAAGGCTGAATTTTAGATATTAAGGATCCGCAATTATAAAGATAATTCAATTTCAATATCGAGCTCCTAAAAAGCAAGTAAAAGGTGTGTATTTTTTTTTTTTTTCTGAATTGCGTAAGTCTTGTTTGAAGAATCAAGTTGAATTGATTCCAAGGGCATATTGTAGAATAGATATTAGTATTGGATTCTAAAATGGCCCCTAAAAAGAATTCAACACCCATTAAGCCTTTAGAAAGCTCAATAAGGATCTATGAAGATCTAAGAATTGCAACATGACATATCAAAATTACAAGAGCAAGTAACAAATTTCGCTCTCACAAAGAGCAACAAAAATGACATGGAAGTTTTGAAGAAAGGCATGGAAACTAAGATGGAAGTTTTGAAGAAAGGCGTGGAAACTAAGATGGATGGTTTGAAGAAAGGCATGGAATCTAAGATGGATGGTTTGAAGAATGGAATGGAATCTAAGATAGATGGCATGGAAGCTGGCATGGAATCTAATATGGATGACATGGAAGCTAAAATGGAAAACATGAAGAATGATCTAAAAGCAGACATGGAAGGTTTGACAAAGTTGATACAACAAATGTTTCCTAATGTTGAAAAGATAGTAGAGGAAACTCATGATGAGAACAAAATAAATGTTAATTGTGATTTCATAAACTCTAATGTTGGCGGGAAGAACCACCATATTCCAAAAATGGATATGAGGAAGTTTGATGGAAAGGATCCTGTAACATGGATACTACAGATGGAGCAATATTTTTATCTCCATAACGTGAAAAATACACAAAAGCTACGCATTGCAACTTTACATTTAGAACAAAATACATTTGTATGGTATCGATGGCTTTGCTCCCGTAAAAAAATTGCCACTTGGTCAATTTTTACGGAGGAAATGATAGCACATTATGAGGATACAAAGAGCAACACCTTCTTTAGCCAATTGATAAATCTCAAACAAAAGGGTTTAGTGGGGGAGCACATTGAGGACTTCCAAAAATTGAATATAAGGGTAACTGATATTCCAGAGGAACACGTGATTGATCTCTTCATAGGTACTTTAAAGGATAACATCCAACATGAATTTCGCATTTTGGAACCTGATTCATTGGAGAAGGCATTCAGGTTGGCAAGAAAAATTGAATGTAAAATTATGGCGACAAGGAAGCCTACCACTCACTTCTATAAAGAGGAAAGTGTTGCTACTCCTAGATTTCCACAACCTACAAGGTTGACACCACAACAATTGGAAGAAAAAAGAGCAAAAGGGCTTTGCTACAGTTGTGATAGAAAATACACTAAAGGTCATAAGTGTGCTGAGAAGAAATTATTTTACATAGATTGTGAAGAGGAAGAAGAAATGAACAAGAAGAGGATATACACCAGGAACCAGCCCTAGAAGAGGAAGAAATGAGTCTGACCATGTCGTGTAATGCATTGGCAGGAATTACCACTCTTCAAACTCTCAAGATAGAAGGACATATCAAGAAGAAAAAGGTAATAGTGTTGATTGATTCAGGTAGTACCCATAATTTTATTCATTGTAAGGTAGCCAAGGAATTGAATTGTTTCCTATACCCATCACCAAAATGTCAAGTGATGGTTGCAAATGGAGGAAATCTAAATTTCTCTGGAAAATGCGATAATATCAAGCTAACCATGGGGGAATATGTATTGAATAGTCCAATTTTTTCCATTCCTATGGGAGGTGCTAATGTTGTACTAGGAGTACAATGGTTGCAATCTTTGGGGACGGTAGCATTTAATTTTCAAGAACTTTTCTTGAAATTTTTTTCAGAAGGAAAGGAAGTCGAACTACGGGGTATTGCAGGGAAGCCGGGAAAGATAATAAGCTCTAATGTCATGAAAAATCTTCTAAAGAAAGAACAACGAGGCATAATTGCACAATTATGCTCACTAGAAGTTTCAACATCAAAATCATCTATTTCTGCAGATCTCCAAAAAGTCTTGGAAAATCATTTCAAGGATTTTGAAACTCCCAAAGGAATCCCACCTATTCGCGATCATGATCATGCTATTCATTTGATTCCAGGAAGTGTTCCTCCAAAAATCAGGCCTTATAGATATCCTTATGTCCAAAAGAGCAAAATTGAATGTATGATTGCAGAAATGTTAGAGGCGGGTATAATTCAACCTAGTCAAAGTTCTTTCTCCGCTCCTATAGTATTGGTACACAAGAAGGATGGATCATGGCGCATGTGTCCAGATTATAGGGAGCTCAATAAGCTCACCATTACATATAAATTCCCCATTCATATGATTGATGAATTATTGGATGAATTACATGGAGAAATTTATTTTACCAAGTTGGATCTTCGTTCAGGGTATCATCAAATTAGAATGAAGACTGAAGATATTCCGAAAACAACATTTCAAACTCATGAGGGTCATTATGAATTTTTGGTCATGCCTTTTGGCCTTACCAATGCATCTTCTACATTTCAAGGGTTGATGAATTCCATTTTCAAACCCTTCCTTAGAAAATTTGTGCTAGTATTTTTTGATGATATACTAATCTACAGCAGGTCTTGGAAGGATCATGTTGAACATGTTGACAGGGTGCTCAAACTATTGCAGGAGAAACAATTATATGCAAACACATCCAAATGTTTCTTTGGAGTACAAGAGGTGGAATATCTGGGTCATATTGTATCTCACGAGGGTGTTAAGGTAGACCCTAACAAAATTAAATCCATGAAAGAATGGAAAGTCCCCACAACCATAAAGAAGTTGCGAGGATTTCTCGGGTTAACAGGGTATTATCGAAAGTTTGTTAAGAATTATGGGAGAATAGCAGCACCTCTAACAACATTATTGAAGAAAGATGCATTTTCATGGACTCCTAAAGCAACTAAGGCCTTTGAACATCTTAAAGAGGCAATGTTCCTAGCATCAGTCTTAGCTACGCCAGACTTCACAAAAACCTTTATTTTGGAATGTGATGCCTCAGGAAATGGAATTGGTGCTGTTTTGATGCAAGAAGGAAGACCCATTTCTTTTGAAAGCTGTCCAATCAAAGGAAAGTATTTACATAAACCTATTTATGAGAAGGAAATGTTAGCAATACTACATGCACTAAATAAATGGAGAACTTACCTAATGGGAAGACACTTCAAGGTAAAAACTGATCATGATAATCTTAAACACTTTTTGGAACAAAGACTATCTTCAGAAGAGCATCAAAAATGGGTCACAAATATGTTGGGTTATGACTTTGAAATAATATACAAAAAAGGGAAGCTAAATGTTGTTGCAGATGCACTTTCAAGAAATAATGAAGAGGTGGAAGCATTGCTTTGTGCCATTTATATTATCCAACCAGATTGGATAACCGAAGCAAGAGATGAATGGAAGAATGACGAAGAAGTGTGGACACTCATTCAAAATTTGCAGCAAGATCCTAGTACATCTGATACATTTAGTTGGAAAAATGATTCCTTATGGTACAAAGATCGCTTAAACTAGAATTATCAACCAGTTGGAGTAATTCACAGACAATTAAGAGTTTGAATAATGTTCTTCCAAGAAATTTCTCAAATATTAACAATAGCTGGAATATCTGCCTCTCAGGAAGAGTTTATTTAAACTGCATGCAGAAACTTGTCTATCTCTCCACCTCCACAAGAAGATCTTCAAGTTTCTTTTGATTCCTCTTGTCAACCAGTTGAAGAGACTAAAGAACCAAGCAATAATTTTTATGGAGAGCAACCAGCATAATCTAAGATCGGGGAATGCATAATAAAGGAGGATATTCAATGTGATATAAACCAAGAAAGGAATCATGAATTTCATGACCTTATTGAAAAATGGTTCCAATCAAGGATTAAGTCACATCACTCTTCCATTCTTCCTTAATTCTTAATTGTATTATAAAAAACAATGGTTTCTCGTGCTTTGATTTGTTTTAATGCATGTTTTTCAAAACTAAGCATGAATATCCTTTTACTCCTGTTACACTCATGGTTACACATGAAATATTCATACACTTCATCAATTTTTCTATTTCCAGTAGAGTATAATAGGATAGAATTAATGAATACAACTAAGTTTGGTGATGTTTTAAGTTTCTTCAAGTTAAATTTAATTTTATTTATTTTGGTGGTGCAGTAAGAGCCACCCAACTCACTAATCATTTCCAGGAAGATGTAGAAAGAGAAATAATATTTGAGAAAAGAGGAGAACATAGAGTTTTGAGAGCCACAATTTGAAGTTAGAGATAAAGTCATTTTGCTTTGTTTTCGAATAAAGAGTTTAAATATTGATGAGTATGCTCTCTTCTTTCTCTCTCTGTGATCAGGAAGATAAGAAAATAAAATTAATCAAATTTAGTTTTAAAATTTGCAATAAAAATTGGATATTTGATCTAAATTCATAATAAAAAAGTGTAATTATAGGCTTTTAGAAATCTAAAAAAGAAAAATTATTGCCCCCAATGGATCCAACACTGTAAAAAACCCTTGTTTTGACTCTTTTTGAACCTCATTTGCCTAAAAATTAAGTAATATATCACTGTTTTAAGTTTCTACCCAAGTACGTTGTTAAGAAGCCTACAATTTGACCCAAACCCAACCGGTGCGCCCATAAAATAGGAACTACGTGTAAATATGGCCTTCCCGATCGCCGGTATAAATTTTAGGATAGTTAAATCTTCCCCCATGTCCTCCGCGCCTGTGGTCATATTGAACTGCATGGGTCTAGGGCCTGGGGCTTAGGCTCGACCCTTTCACCAAATGCGTGCCCATCACACTTAAATACATGAATTCAGACTATATTTAACAAGGAATATGGTTAGGTGCACTGGTAAATTTATTTGTTGCAAGGTATGAGGTCACGAGTTCAATCCTTGTGGAGGATATTTGACCTCGCATAAAATATGTGTCCCCAATGAGGAGGCCGTGCGGCAAAAAATGGTTGGCCCATGTGCCACTCCCACAATGGCCCTCCACAACAAAATTATAATCAACGAAAAACAAGCACATGTAACCAGTGAAATAGTTCCAAGTATTAAATTCATATTAGACGATGAGAACTAATAAAAAATTGCTAAGTGTCATGGCCCAATCAGCGTACAGACTGCTGACTAGGCATCCCTGCAACCCAAAATTCATTTTTTTAGTTGTTTCACAAAACGATCAGAACTCGATTATGGGAGAATCCAAAGTCAGATTTGAGTGAAATAAATTGCGTTGGATTCAGAACAAGGAGATATACACTTTGGCGCTAGTTTCAAGCTGATCCAATAATTTTTTATTTTGAGCATTTTCTTGTTCCACAAGATCATGAGCAAGGGTGGAGCGCTATAGAAAAAGAACAAAAATAGTTACATACTTATAATTTCATAAAGGCATGCAAATATTTAAAATTCTAAATGTGATAATTGAAAAAACCACCATTTGAGTCTAACTGTAGCTTGTAAAGCGACAACATTGATCCATGTTAAAAAGAGAATCCATACAGGTGAAATAGATTTTAGAAGAGAGGAATAACTTGTTTCTGAGTTTTTCTAATAACCCAACGTTTCGAACTTCCTAAGTGAGTCCATCATCAGGGGTAGGCATCAAACGTTCTTTGAATGATGGAATCACTTAGGAAATCCGAAACGTTGGGTTATTAGAAAAACTCAGAAACAAGTTATTCCTCTCTTCTAAAAACATTGATCCATATTTTTAGTAGTTGGAGAATCGACATAACTACAGAATCGACACAATTCAGTAGCTTATACAAATTTTGTCTATGATATGTTAATAAAGCATTAAGTGTGTGGAGAAGAGGTCTCAAGCTAAAAAATGGTTAGAAACACAATGAAGAAGTCACCAACAAAACAATAATAGGTGATCCATGGTATTGATGAGTTAAAAGTGCACTTAATTTTTCGTCCTTGAATTTGTTTTATTAGTATTATTTCTGAGTTTTTATTTTGTATAAATCAAATAAATAGGGACTAATCTCCTCTCTATTTTGATAGTCTTACATTTTATAGCAGAAATTGCTAAGTTTTTACAGGTTTCTGGAGGATAAAAGAAGAGGACTATATGCACAAGTACCTTTTTAAAGACCAAGTTTCTTTCAGAAGAGCATTATCTTCAATGTAAAATCATATCCACTACACCATTGCTACTAAACACTTACCAATTTTACCATTTCTACACATTTTAAGCATGTAGTCGATCCATAATTTTCCATCTCCCTACTACCAAAAACTCATTTCCCTTTGCAATTTTCGTACTTTCCTGCCTAATTTTCACTCACCCTTAACCCAAAAATAAAGTCATTCAACTCCCTCACAAAGTTGAGTCACCCCATTTTACTTTATTTGATGTCAAATAAAACTTTTGTCAATGCAAATTTTCCATCTATAGTCCTTCAAATTATTATTTCATACTCACATTAAATGACGGAGGATTCATTAAGGCCTCCCTTCTAACAAGTTTTGACCCATTGACTCTGACACATCATATGGGATCAAAACTAGAGATCTTTCAAGTACCTTGAGACTTGCATGCCTTAATGGAATTTTTTCTTGGTAATAAACATTGAGAATACATCAATGTACCCTATTTTTCGGAACTTCTATGTGACTAGACTTCAACACATCTATTCGTACCTAGTAAGATGTACTTAGGAATATTGACTCTCATTGACATCAATGGTGAGTAGCCTCGTGTTGGTTAATGGAATTCATTAAAGGCCAGTAATGTAAAAATTTATTTACTTTGTTTGACATCGACACATCTATTCACATAGATAAGAATTATGCCACAGAGTGGGAACGATTGAAGAATACATGATTTCAGCAGTTTGCAACAAGACTCAATTCAAAATTCCGTAGCCATTGCAATAAATATTTCAATCTCATCCTCAATTCATACAACCAAGAGAAAGAAGAAGCAATATCATATTATTTTACTTCACATTCCATGATACAACAAAAACAACCACACTCTTTGATATACATAGCTTGTCCACTTCTTAGGTAGGTGAAGGTATGTAATTTTCCAATTTTTAATCATGTAATTCCTTAAATGCTAAAATTGTGATTTTGGAAAATCCCTCACCACATTCATATTCCCTTTATCATTTGCAAGAAAACTGAAAACACCTTAAGTTGGGGTAAGGGATATTCACATTTCGTGGAACATTCCACATTTCATCTCATCCTAACCAACATATTTTCCCAATCAACTATTATTTCATTTTAATTCTAAAATATTGTGTGTTTTTCAATGATTAATTTTATGAGCACATTAAATGGATGACAGTCACTATCGGACTTGTTAGGGTCCTATGATAATAGGGATCATAATTTTGAATTGACTATGTTAAGTCTTGTAATATTGTACATACCTTTTCTTTCTGCACATGTTTTCCCATATTAAAAAATGAAGAGAGGTTATTCCTAAAAGAAAAATCAAAGGACCAAAAGAAAAGAAAATAAAAAAGATCATACGATATGAACCCCACAAAAAGAAAAAATAATAAATTCTGAAAGTGTTGCACATTCAAATGCCACTAATCTTAGTTTTCTTTACTTATGTAAATAAAATTGTGTGCAGCTTGTCTAAAATGCCACAATTCATGATGATAATAAAATTTAATCTTGATTATTCATGCCCTTAAATTTCATGTTGTGATAGTTAGTGAATAAAGATTTGACCAAATCATTTAATCTTGGAAGATCAGTAGTTAGGTAGAGAATCAAAATGAACTCATAAATTTAATCTGAGCCATTGGAGGATATAAGGTTAGAAATAAGCTAGTTTTCTTATCAAAAGAAAATAAAAGGGTCAGCAAGCTCAAATGCACCCAATAAAGGAATTAAAAAAATGTTAGGATAAATAAACGGTAGGTAGAATACTTTCACAAGTTATGGAAAATATCATTTGGTTTATCTCTTATCACTAATGTCTTTCTAAACACATTCCCCTTGCTAAAAACCTTCTTTCCACTCTTGGAAGTCATTTCCCCTTGTAAAATCCCTTTCCCTTTGATAAAAATCCCTTTCCCCTTTTCCTAACACCTTTTCCCCTCCTAAAAACCCTTTTCCCTTGCAAAAAACCTCTTCCTCTTTACTAACTCTGCCTTTTTCATTAAAAATACAATAAAACCCGCTTTACATAGTTCAAAGCGCAAAAAGAAATATTAAGTTGACCCCCCCTTTAATTAACTCCTCCTCCTAATGTATTTCTAACATCCTGCTTAAATGTATTTCATAAAATCCCCCATATCATATTAACTCTTCCGCTTTAATACATTTCCCAACATTATTTTAGCCTACTGCATATGTATTCCCTGACCCATTTCATGTTAACTCCCCGCTTTAATATTTTTCCGGGTCCCGATTTATTTAACCCCCTGCTTTCATTTAACCCCTTATTTCATTTAACCCTTCCACCTAATATATTTCTTAACCCCCACTTAAATAATCCACAACCCCCTTATTTCATTTAACCTTCCACAAAATTGTTTCATAAAACCCTTTTTAACTTAACCCCTTCACAAATATATCCTCGATCCCTTTTAAATTAACCCTTCCACTTTACATACTACCCGACTCACCTTTCATTTAAACCTTCGGCATATCTTTTTACATGACCCCACCATATTTAAAGCACGTAAACCCCATCAACCATTATATTACCGCCATCTCATCTGATGACCTATAATCAATTTCGCATCCCCCGACATTCCAATGTTTAAAACCGAGGGGGGGGGAGGGGGGGGGGAGGTGTGAAATGGGTGGTTTTATCCACCCCCTCCTCTGCCATGCAGCACCACCAGAATTTATCGCACCCCTCATTCTAAAACCACCAGATTGCATTTTTATATGTGATAAACCACTTTCGCGCATGTTATAAAACCACTAATCCGCTTCCAACACATTGCGATAAACCACCACAATAAACCACCCGCGCCATAAGAAAAACCACCAAGTGTTCAAATATGAAATCTCGACTATTTCATTCGTTTTCCCACCTCTATTGATTTGCAAAAGATACCAAATGCCATTGCCAACCAGAATTAAAGCCTCGCTACATTCCAGACCTCTTCCACAGACCCACCAGTTCACTGAAAACTACTCTCCTCCCTGCAAATCCATTTTTCCAATTCATAGTTGTTTTATTTTTGCAGGATATTAGTAGAACCAGGAGATGGATAAATAGTTTGATACTAGTTTCAAACCTGTTTACTACAGACTCACGAGATATGAATTCAATAGCAACTTACTCAGCAGAAGATTATGTACAGCAGAAAGAGACAATTGAAATAGAGACAATGATTTTTACCAGGGATAAAACATCTACACTAGCAACAGCAAGTTCATACAAATTACTCTCCAGTACACACTTTTAGTTTTCATGAAGTTAAACATGTATTTTAGTAAAATCCACTTTTACTAAAGACATTGAAACACGATGAAATTTAACATAGGATAATGAACGTGAAATCCAAAATGAAGAAACGCGAGAGGATTAATATGATTTACTATGACAGATAAAATAAGGCATATGAAAGAAGCAGACAACGTGAAAGAAATAAACAGATGACAACAATCAAATAAAACAGGGCCATATTTCAATCAGTTACTAGGTGTCACTATCTGCTTACAAAGATATTTTATTTTCCTAGAATAAATCCTAGTCAGTTGACATGATATTTTTTATAATATGTTGTATAAATACTTCATCATTTGAAGTATCAAGGGTTGGTCAAGTGTGGGTTTCTGAACATTTTGTAGCTTACTGATCTCTTACCAAAAGGGCTATTGTACCAATTTCTAGTCGACAAACTGAATCAGTAATAAAGAAGCTTCTTTACAGGATTCATGTGATGAGCCATTTCAGTGAAGTATAATTCAATTATTCATGTTATTTCTTTAATTATTCCATAAACTTAATTGTGTTCTAAATTTGAATGTTATAATTGGAATTTTACTGCAGAATTTGTTTAATTACACTCTGCTTTGAACTATTATACATTTCTATGTTTTCTTTTGATATTCGTTTTAGAGAATTCTTAATTTCCCTCTGATCCCGATTGACCTCCTTCACCTTCCTTCATTATCTGGTTTAAGGAATTCTTAATTTCTCCTTGATCCCGATTGAAAAACCACTTCACCATTTATCCTTGAGATCTATTATTTCTCATCTATCTTTCCATATAACACTTTCCTTATTATTTGACTCAGTTCTGTTTCAAAGCACTTTGACTCCATAGCCTAATGGAAAGTTGATATGCACCTATTCATCAAAGCATTAATTCCACCTACCAACCAAAACCAATAAAAAACCAACACAATCAAACATACATAACTAGCCTAAAATCTATTAAAAAACAAAGTTAAATCATTAAGAGAGAGCCCTCTTTGAGCATTAGGAAGGCTAGATCCTAATCTCCAAAAGTGGATGATAGTTACCTCTGATATTTCTTTTTAACGCACATAAAAACTCTTGGGAAATTTTGGAGTGATAACAGGACTTAAAAAGAATTTTCAATGCTTTCAAGTATTTTGATGCAACAAAAAAATAACAAAATATTGTTACACAAGAACAGATACTCATAAATTTTGGTCATCACACAAGAACCAACCATAAAAAAATATATGTTGAAATCAAATGTATTTCAAAGTACACTTTGCAAAAAGAAAAAATTTGTCAAATGACATGATTATGAAAAGTTAAAAGAGAGTCAATACAAAGCCAAAGCTCATATAGAATAAAACCATTTCAAGAATATCTACTTATGATTAAGGGAATTAATGCAATAGTTGCATGAGGACATGCAATATCTTCAGATGGGGGGTATGTTGGGCCTCCAAAATGTCATCCACTTTTACCTTCATTTCTATCATTTTACCCTCATTCTGTAACTTTGTAACTCCTTAACTTACATTAAGTAACGATTTTAAGCATCACATGGGTTTATTATTTTTATTTTCCAAGTCATTGATTTTAAGTATTTTAAGTGAATTTGTGATTAAATATTAGGAAATAAACATTTTTTCATATATATCTAAAAGTGTTATAAGTTTTGTGATATTGTAGGCCTACATGGAGATTCTAGAAGGGTCCTATTTGGCGATCTAACTACAAATTCGAATTTCAAATTCCAACTCACGAGGATTTGTAGAATATTTTAGGAAGACGCGGATCATTAAGTTAAGCACATTCAAAGGAGAATAATCATGGATTTTTTGATATGTGTCCTTATCAAAACTATGAGAGAATTTGGAGAGGATTTGTATCTTGTATTTTTAGATGTTTGGTTGTAACCACAAGAGATAAATGTGGATTTAGGAGATATTTGAGGGATCTGTATTTGTTTATCAATTATCCTCAATTTTTATATAAACAAGGGTGCATCCATCAAAGAGCACTACCTATTCATTCATTCTTCCGGTCAATAAAATCAAATAGTTCAGTCCAAGATTCTCCAACATATTGTTACTTTGAAGATGTGATAGTTGTTTGGTGTGCTTACTGAGGAATGGAGGGCCCCCATAAACCACAATTTTCATACCTTTGGAAATATTGGTAATATAGCGTATTTATGTTATTTCATTTATTTTCAGTAAGTGTGATTTTATTTCCAGCAAGTGTGTTTTCATTCCAACAAGTGTGATTTAATTTCTGCAGCTGTGATTTCAATTATGCAAGTGTGATTTCAATTTCAAGCAAGTGTGATTTCCTTTATGCAAGTGTGATTTCAATTTCTTTATGTTGTTTTGGATTGGATTGATTTGATTTCTAGTTTCAGCTGCATTAGATTAATCTAATCTGAATGATAACCACCTAGTAGATACAGTACAGGTATTCCTCGCTAGTTTATGAAACCCTGGGTTGAGAAAGTAAATGACAGGGATTTGACTTGTAATTAAATTACCCAACAATCACCTTCTTGCCTTTATTCCATTCTCCCTTCTTCTCTTTTTTCTATTACTGTAGTTTCTTCTTTTTTGGTGGAAAGAAAAGATAAGCTTCTTCTTTCTCGAAGTGTTATATTTTTCAGCAAGTTTCTTACTTAGGCTTCTTGTTAAGGACCACTTTGGATTCTTTGACTCCTTTAACTTCAAATTTAGCACTTAATAAAGGTACATTTATGGATTTTGAAGAACAATTAAATCTTGTTGAGCTAAAATTTTCCAAGATCTTTCAAGCTCTTCTTGAGCTCTTGTAGTCTTCAAGATCATAATATGAAATTGATGCAATACACTTATTTAGTCTTTTGATCCAATGGGAATATGTGATTGGAATAGGCCAAGATGAGTCATTTATTAGGAAAAGAACGTTGACATTTAAATATCCCTAATTTGGTCACCAAAAATGTTGATCTCTCTTCCTAACATGGAAAAAATTCAATCTCCTATGGCATGTTTATAGATTTCCTATAATAATTTATATATTCGGTACTCTTGTATTAATCACACTCTGATATGCATATAACTTAAATATTAAAAATTAAACAATCAATGCATAAAGTTGTGAGTGTACATGTGTTTTTAAAAGTAAAAATGAAATGAGAGAAAAATGAATTATGTACTCACAAATTCGATCCACATTGTCATCAATAAATGTACACAAGGAAACATATTTGAAGCAAATTCAAAAAAACAAAAACAAAAAGTATGGGCTTAGGTAATCATAAAACTCTAAAATATTTCACACATATAAAATCATAAAAACAAAGGAAAACATTCACAAGGTTCTTACTTCTTATTCAAAAATTAAAGTTTCAGAATCACAAATGACATGCCTTCTTGAAACAATCTCTCTGTGAGAGTCAATAGAATCATTTTCAAACACAAAATTTTAGCATACAGTCAAGTACTTAAATCACAATAACAAATTCCTATTACTTAAGCATACAATAAAATGCATTCATCCCTAAGGGACTGTGATGGGGCTCCCATGGACCAAATAGTAATGATACAATTACATGGAAGAAGTAAGAAAATGTAGTCATAGATAAGATTTAGAAAATATATAACAATTCAATAAATTCAAATTATCAAAGACTAGGAAGAGAATAGGAAATTGCTTCAAAGAAAAAGAAATTATCACAAAATTGTAGAAGGATCACAAGTGTAATTAATCCTATCTCCCTTTGCAACTATTCTAGAATAAATTTATATTGGTGGATCCTTGAATGTTCAATATCCAAAATTTTCACGGAATTTATTGTGGGTTAATGACTTCATTTGAGAACTTCTCAAGCTATTATTTAATGTGGTACTTCATGGCTGGGATGGTTATGTACCAATTCACAGTAACACCTGGATTTGGAGTTGCTATGTTTTTTAAATTGATACATTTGACTTGTTAAATATAAACTGGCTTAATGAGTATATTAAGAAAACTATGAACAAAAGTCTAATTTTATTTTTTATATATAAATTATTAATTATGGAGTGATTTCTATAAAATGATGGTTAAGTGTCCAAGTTACTAGATTGGTTAGATTAAAAGAAGTTACTTGACAGTTACCTTTCGCCTGGGAATAAAAAGAAAACTCGCGTGATGAAAAGGGATTTTGTTCAAGAGGTAAAAACATCAAGTTACTAAAAGGTGAGAGGGTCCAGAGCTGGTTGGAGCCAGTGGAGCTCTGATAAAAACCTGAAATAGGAGAAGAGACTGGATAACGGTCTTGAGGTCTCTCTCTCCAAAGAAAACTGCTAAGCAATCACACTCCTTGCGAGGAGCATGGGGGGAGCAAAGGACGAAATAGCCTCTCTCATGGTTGGGAGGAAACCATAAGCTCTTCTTAATTAAGTAGGTACTGTGAAATTCAAAGGGAATAGAATAAGTTTACTTGTTTTCTTTTTAAGTACCTTACTTATGGAAATCTTTTTGTGTGTATGTAGAGAATGAAACAAATTCTGCGATGAATTAAATTTTAGCAATGTACCTGTTACTTATAAATTATTTATTTCATGATAAAATGTAAACCCTTAATTGCTCCGGATTAGATTATTATTGTCAGAGAAAAATGTGCCCGTAATCTGCAAGGTAAGATTTAAATGATAGAGTTCGAATAGTTGGTTATTAAGTTTGAAAGATATGAAATAAAATAAATAAACAATGGAACAATTAGTTTCATCCAGAGAGTAAACTCCGGACAGGACAGTCTATTTTCAAGAAGAATAATTATACACGGGCTGAGGGTTTGGGGAGAAACCCTCTTTAATCTCAGATGATCCGGACACTTGAAGGAATATTTATTAAAAGGAAAGAAAGAGGAAAGTTGTTGAATGTAACAAATAAACTATAACCGTAAAATCACAGTAACTGTATAATAACAAGCAGGTACGAAGAAGAATATAATTTTTATAGCATAACTTGTAATGAAAGAAAATAAATACAAAGCAATTTTATTGAAGGAAAAACATGGCTAAAAAGTAAGAATACGACTTGTTAGCCACCTATAAATTTTGACATAGCAAACAGGTGGCTAAATTTGTTTCTGAGTCTTCAAGAAATACATTTCCTCTGAAAACATATCATTCTTGAAGCCTAAATGTGTCTTTTTCATTTGAAAAGATCTTCACTTCTGTTTCCATTGAAAAAAGCCTCACTGTTTGTGAAAGAATTGTGCTAAAAAAGGCCTCCATCTGCTCCCTTGTATCCTTGCAAATTCCCCATTTTCACCCCTTTTTCCCTTCTCAAACTTCTCGCAAAAATCCTCAAAATCCCTTCCTAAGTCACCTAAATCACCAAATTCCCCTTTTAAAACCTTGTGAATCCCTTCATTTGGTGAAAAAATTCCCTTTGTTCCCCTATCGGAAACCCTTTCTAAGCCCTGAAAACTCTGTTTTTTGGCCAAAAACCCACTCTTTACCTTATTACAGGCTAAGCCCCTTTTGGCCCAGCCCTCAGCCCCTTTTTCCACACACAACCGATGCCAGGACCAGGTGCTAAACCCCATGGCACTAATCGCAATCGGAATTTTGATTATGTGCGCGTTTCGTTTGTTAATGGAAAACTTTCGATGCGAGAGTTATTTGTTCTATTGGCCGCGGATGCAATATGAGCCGTTGATCTATATAGATCTAACGGCCAATGCTAAGGTCTCATCGCACCCTACCTCATCCCTTTGTCAACCTCCGATCGCAATCCCAACCGTTGATTCTTTAATGATCCGATGGCTTGCACTAACTCGCATGACCGCCAATCGCAAGAATTCTTAAGCGCCACCGTGTTTCCTCCAATTGGCAATCTCCGATTGAATCTCAATCGTCCATTTGTGTAGATCTGACGGTTGGAGGTGAACCCGACAGCCCAACATCATCGCAACGCCGGTTGATCTGAGCTGTTGAATCCACAAGAACTAACGGTCCAGATCCAATTGCGCTCCACTCATTTTCCCTCCATCGCTCTCCCTCTGATCATATCTCACCATCAATCTCCCTATGATCCGACGGTCCATGCGTAATCGCAAGTTCAAATCTCGGAGTCTTCGGCCCCCTGCCACCCTCCGGTGCAATTAGATCATAGCTGTTCATCCCGATCAATCCAACGACCCTCCTTCTCCCCGCCCACTCACATTGACCCTTTGCCTCCACTCTCTCTGTGAAATCTCCGTCGTCCATACCTTGGATCTAACGGTTAAGATTTGTTTCGCTCACCATTATAACCTTTCCCCCTTTGAACATTGGCACTCTCGCTTTTTGATCTCAACTGTCCATTATGCAGATCTGACGGCCCACATTAAAGCCACCGCTAACCGTGTCCCACCTTACGGACCGCACACCTATCCATATCGCGCTCCATCCTGCACCGTCAGATCTCCTGGCCCCACATCCAACGACTGAGGTGCATATCGCGTTTTTTCTGTGCTCGAAGGTTAACACTTCAAATTTATGCGATAAAAGTGGTTTTGAGGAGGAAACGTGTCGGGCGGCAGAGTATATCGCATTTTTTGGGCAAATTTTCAAAAATGCTCCAAAGCTGCGCGAAAATAGTGGTTTTCCTCTAGAAACTGCCCCTCCCTTGTATGATCTCTCATTCAATCCTAACCATTGATCTGATCTAGATCTACGACCCACATTCCGTCACATTTTTCAACCATATTCTTTCGTCGGACCTCCCAAAGGACTTCTTCGGGCAATCTCCACCATTGATCTCCTCCTGAGATCCAATGGCTCACAACTAATCTCCCTTCTCCCTCTGGTCCCACCATAAAATTTCCCCAATTTCATTTAATTTAAATTTTTTCCTTTGTTATTCACCCAAGGTTTAACTTTTATGTTTTACATTAAAGGTTAATTTCTTCGCCTAACTCTGTCATTCATATACCTGCTGCTCAAGCACATCCTTTACCTCCACAAAACATCACCATGGCATCATGGTATGCTCCCTTGGTGTTACCACTACCTTTGGCTCCACTACCCAATGATTATCAGTCAAAAATCCCTCATTTCACTGGGAAGGAATCCACCACAGCCCAACATCATGTGGATAGGATGGAAGACGCCTTTGACTACACGGAAATTAAAGATGAAACCATTAAAATGAGGATCTTTGCCCAAAGTTTGGGAGGAGAGGTGAAGAAGTGGTTTAAGGGTTTACCTCCTAATACAATCCATGATATTCCCTCATTACATCAAACCTTCATAAACAAATGGGAAGTGAAAACCAACCCTCTCCAAATCCTAGCATAATACAAGAATCTCAAAAGAAATCTAGGAGAGAGTGTCCATGATTACTCTACTAGATTTAACAGTGTCTACAACGCCCTGCCTCCCCATATGAAACCTCCCCAAGGAATGGCCTTGGTGAAATATCCTGAAGGCTTTGATGCTGACATAGCCTATCAGCTTAGGGAGCAGGATTACAACACATTAGAAGACATGCAGAAAGGAGCAGTGAGTGTAGAGGCAAATTTGATCGAAAAGAGAGCTAGAATGAAGGCTGAGAAGAAGGTAACATATAGGGATGACACATTAGCTTCCACATCTAATCCCAAATATGATAGCCTAGCCAAAACTATGGAAAGGGTGGAAAAAATATGGAGAAGTTGGTTGTCCAGGTCAACAATCAGAACAAAAACCAAAATCAAAACCAGAACCAGAATTTTTGGTGAAACACCCCTCCTAACAGACAAAGAGACTCCAACCAACAAGTCATCCCCCCATTCCAAGAGAATTTCCTTGATGAATATGAGGGGATAATAGAAGAGTCAGAGGGAACTACCATAAATATGGTAGAAGTTGATAACCAAATTCACACCTTTTCTATAGATGATAATCAAACCTCATGCTCACCTAGGGATGAGGAAGGATCAGAATTTGAAGATTATAGGTTAGGATTTGAAGATGCCATCATGCAGGTCAGAGAGAAATATGAACTTAGAAGCAAGAAAAGCCTAGACACTCCCAAAACTAAAGCTTCTAAAATTACCATTAAAAAAAGACCTGAGAAGACTCCTAAAGTGACTACTGAAAGTAACAAATCAACAGCTGAGAGTTCTGGGAAAAACAAAGAAAAATACATTCAAAATACTGATAAGTCAAGTCAAGAAACTGGCAGAACTAGCATCGTAGCTAATGCTCTTGATAAAACAGCTACAAACATTGTACATAATGAGAATCAACAGCCTGATTCAGCCACTAAAATAGTGGCTAATAAAACAGAATTAAGTCTTACAAAGAGTCAATCTTCTTTCAATTTGGAGAATGAGATTGCCAAAATTAAAATTTCTGTCCCACTCTCTGAGCTGGCCACTCAGGATGTATATAAAGGCCAAATTTGGAAAGCTTTAAATCTAGGAGAAAACAGTGACACTGTCAATTTAAGTGATGATCAACCAGCCTTTCTGTTTGGTCCAAAGATAGAAGGGAAGTTTCAGGAAGGGGTAGTACCTCCTTTTTATATCAGCCTCAATATACATGACAAGATCCTTCATAATGCTATGCATGACTCAAGGGCTTCACACAACCTTATGTCCAAGGTCATTATGGAGAAGTTAGGCCTAGAGATAACCCGACCCTGTAAGGATTTATATTCATTTGACTCTAGCAGAGTGAAGTGCCTTGGCCTAATCAAATATCTCTGTGTGAACCTGACCCAAATCCTAGCCAAGTGTATGGTTATGGATGTTGTAGTGGTAGATGTGTCACCTAAGTATGGCATGTTGTTGTCAAGGTCATGGGGTGCCAAGCTGCAAGGTACAGTGTAGATGGATGGGTCATATGCCACAATCCCTGTCTTTAGCCAGCTTAGGAGACTATATAGAGAGGCACAAATGAATTTTATGGTTAGTAGCCATGAAAAACCTAAAAATTCACCTCTATACTCTGTCCATACAGATCTGGACTCTTTTATCCTGTTCAATGATGAATCCATAGATGAGCCAGAGCTAGAAGACAGAGATGCAAGCAATAGAGTAGAGCCCACAGATCTTAGCATAATGGCCACTCTAGATATAGAGGGAAACAAGAGAGAAACGTTAGGACAGTGCACTGAATCAGAAACTCGGAGTGATCAAAACCAAGACTACAAATTGCAGATTACTCATCGCTCTAAACCCCATGCACATCATGAAGAACATAACATTCCACACTATGGTGCAGACCCCATAATACAAAATAATGGTGAACCCAGCATTAGGGATGAAAATGATGATAAACCTAAAAACAACCCCTTGTGGAGAATGAACTTTGATGGGTCTTGGACTAGGAAGAATGCAGGGGCTGGTGTATGGCTACATAATACTGAGAATAACTATGCCGAGAGTCATGCCTTCAAGCTAGAATTTAAATGTACAAACAACATTGCAGAGTATGAGGCTCTCATCCTAGGATTGAATCTCTTTAAAAAACTAGGAGCTCAAAGGATAGCTGTACATGGAGACTCTGAGTTAGTCATCAAACAAGTGAACGGAGAGTACACTGCAAAGCATCCTAGATTGAGGGCATACTTACTGAAAACCTTTGTAGAATATGAGCTCGTGTTTGTCCCTAGGAGTCAGAACGTTATTGCAAATGGATTATCCTGTGTTGCTAGTTCATATCAGCAATCACCTAGTAACAAACAGATCATCATTCAAACCAAATATAGGCCTGCAGTGCCAGATAATGAGAAGTATTGGCAGGTCTGTGAAGGTGACAAGCAAATAGAGGATTTCCTGCTCGGCATAAATGAGTTTGAATTATCTGATTCAGACTTTAAATCTGATGAAAACTGTTTGAATAAAGAGCCCTCTGATGAAGAAAAACCATCTTTTTCTGCAGAAATAAACATGTTAAAAGAAGAATTCGAAAGAAAAACTGAAGAATACATGCAATCAGGTAAAGAAGACATTGAGGTGCTGCAGTCAAAAGACAAGAACATACCTAGAGGATTAGCACCTTTGGAGGACCTTTTTTATTTTAACGATGTAGCAAAGAGACCCACTATAGAACACACAGAGTCTGACGTCGAGGAATGAAATTTAGGCACTGAGGATAAGCCCAAGATGATTAAATTAGCTAAATCCTTGCCAGGGGACATGAAAAATAAATACATTGACTTATTCAAAGAGTTTGTTGATGTGTTTGCCTGGAGCTATGAGGACTTAAAAGCCTATGATACATAAATTATCCAACACAAAATCCCCTTGAAAGAAAACCAAAAACCCTTCAGGCAAACGCTGCGAAGAATTAACCCTAAGCAACTGCCTCTAGTAGAAAAGGAAATCAAGAAAATGTATGAGGCAGGAATCATAGTGTCAGTGAGGTTTTCCGATTGGGTCTCCAATCTTGTAGCTGTGAGGAAAAAGACAGGTGAGATCAGACTGTGCATTGATTTCAGAAACCTTAATAGAGCTTCACTCAAAGATAATTACCCCTTACCAAAGATGGAACACATCCTACAGAGGGTAGTTGGCTCAAAAAGGATCTCCCTGTTAGATGGTTTTTCAGGGTATAACCAAGTTTTAGTACTTCCAGAAGATCAACTTAAAACAACTTTCGCCACTCCATGGGGCACTTTCATGTACGTGAAAATGCCTTTTGGACTAATGAACGCTGGTGAAACCTTCCAAAGAGCTATGGACATAGCCTTTTCAGAGGAAATAGGTCACTTCATTGTCATTTATCTTGATGACATAACAATATACTCCAAGACTGATGAGGAGCACCTTAAACATCTGAGAATAGTGTTTGAGAAATGCAGAAGGTTCGGTCTATCTTTAAATCCCAAGAAGAATATATTTGGCGTTCAAGAAGGTAAGCTTCTTGGCCATATTATATCAGAAAAGGGGATTAAAATAGACCCGAAAAGAGTTGAGGGAATACTGTAGATTAGCCACCCGAGAAACATAAAAGAATTGCAGTCCTTTATTGGGAAAATTAAATTCTTGAGGAGGTTTATTCCCAACTTAGTAGAGCTCCTTAAAGATATGACAAACATGCTGAAAAGAGATGTAGGGGTTAAGTGGACTTTAGAGGCCAAAAAATCTTTTGAATTAGTTAAACTTTCACTCACTCGGGCACCAATCCTAATCAACCTATATTTTTCAAAAGATTTCCTTATCTTCTCCTTTGCATCAGAGCATACAGTGGCTGCAGTCCTGCTGCAGAAAAATCCAGAGGGACATGAACAACCTATTACTTTCTTTAGCAAGGCGCTGAGGGATGGACCCTTGAAATATAACATAATGGAAAAACAGGCCTATGCCTTGGTAAAGGCCTTGAAAGACTTCAGGGTGTACACTCTGCATTCTCACATCATTGCCTACGTGCTTAATATAGTGGTAAGAGACATTTTGTTCCAAGATCCAGATGGAAAGAGGGGCAAATGGATTGTTGTAATACTAGAGTATGATCTGGAAATAAAACCTACAAAACTTATCAAAGGTCAGGGCTTAGCTCAACTGATGGCCGAATCTAACCTACAATCCCTTGACATAAACATGGTAGATGCCTTGGATGAACATGAAGGATTTCCTGACCCTACTGTTGAAGAACAATTTCAAAAATCTCCTTGGTATTCTGACATCCTGTATGTGCTTACAAACCTTAATGCTCCTCCTGATTTATCAAAGACTAAGGCAAGGTTCCTGAAGTTAAAAGATAGAAACTATTGCATTTTAAATGAATGTTTATATTGGAAAAATGCAAATGGTTTGATGCTTAAATGTCTACCTGAAACTGAAGCAGAGAGGATTAAACATCATGAGTTTCATGCAGGAGAGTGTGGAGGCCATCTAAACTGGAAAGCTGCTGCTAACAAAATACTTAGGGCTGGCTATTACTGGCCCACCCTTTACAATGATATCCACAAAATGACAGTTGCTTGCCATAAGTGTCAGATTTTTGAGGGCAAAAGAAAGCTCCTACCTTTATCATTACAACCTACAACTGTTGAAGCTCCCTTTCAACAGTGGGGCCTAGATTTCATAGGGGAGATCCATCCTGCTTCATCAGCCCAACACAAATGGATCCTCACAGCCACAGACTATTTCACAAAATGGATAGAGGCCATCCCTTCTAGGAATGCCACAGATTCTGTTATCATTAAATTCCTTGAAGACCACATCCTCTCTAGATTTGGCTGCCCTAGGAAGATAATCACTGATAATGCTGCTTCTTTTGGTTCCAAGAAGGTGATTGATTTTTGTCACAAGTATCAGATTGCACTTGGTCATTCTACTACTTATTACCCACAAGGTAATGGGCTAGTAGAATCATCAAATAAAATTTTGGTGACCATCATCAAAAAGCTGCTTGAAGAGACTAAAAAATCATGGCATAAAAAGTTAGTGCATGCTTTATGGGCTGACAGGTTAACAACAAAGAAATCCATTGTGATGTCTCCATAGACATTTATATATGGAGCAGGCCATTCCCCTACCCATCAGGGAGTCCACAATTGAGGTGCAACAAGATGATGAGCTTAGTGAAAAAGTAGCCTTCACTAAAGATGGGCATGAAGCTGTTTTTGGCCCTTGAAAGTCTATTTTTAGACTATATTTATTTTAGACATATGGATCATGTTCTATGAGTTAGGGTTGCTATTTGTGGATGGTTGGTCAAGTTGGAAAAATGAATTGGAATTACTATTTTTAGACATATTGGGCAGAATACATTTTTTTCCGATCAAAAAATAGATATGTCGAGATATTATTAGCTCTTAATAATATTTGGACTATAAACATTGTCTTATTTCTTGAAACACTTGATTAAATTACCTGAATGTATGGTGACAGAGAAGTAATTATACTGTTCTAAGGGTTAAGTGGAGCTATTGCATGGATAATTCAGTTAGAACTCATGTGATAGAGTTTGGTGGAGTTGATTGAGGAAGTTAATGGAGTTGTGTTCAGTTTAACTAATCTAAACATAGTTGAGCTATTTGTATCTAGTTTAACTGATTGATACAATTAGTGAGAGTGGTGTGAATTAATTATTAATTAATTCACTAATTATAAGCTCATTAATCAACTAAAGAATACATCAGTTAACTTCAGTGCATGGACAGTTTCAGTGGAGACCAGTGCAGAGATAGGTGAAAGAGCAGGTTAACTATCAGTTGTGACTATACTGTTGCATATTTGCAACAACCAGTGATTGGAGGAGCCCATGAGGATTGCGCAGTACAAGCCAGGTGGTTCAAGTTATTTAATGAGCCATCCTACAGCATTGATTACGCAATAGAGGCTGGCTATTAAGTGGCAGAGATTGGAGCATGTGTTTTGCTAGATCTAGCTTGATTAGTGTGTAGCAATTGGAGGTTGTGCTGAGAGCTTGTGAGGAGCTTTGTACAATGATTGCTACATGATCTCTATGACATATAATATACAGATAGTTGGGGTTTTCAGCTTTAAGCTTTCCCATGAAATACTGTGTTCATATGTGTGATTGTTTATGGTTTTAATGTGCGCATGCGATTGTTTTTATTTCCGCAATTAATGATCAATGGTAGAAGACATTTTGTATTGTGCATGAAGATAAAATAGTGTGTGATCAGGAGAATCTTGGTGAATAATATATTAGTTATTCAAATTTCTACAGTACCAGTGATAAAATTGGTCCAAGAAATTCAGTTAGAAGAGGACAACATGGTAAGGAAGATAAATCAAACCATACATCTCCAACAGACAATAGAAGAAGTCTACAACAAAGCTTTGAAAGTGCAAGAAAACATAAAAAAGTTGTTTGGTAAGAGAACAAAGACTCGTGACTTCAAAATTGGAGACAAGGTACTTAAGTGGGACTCCAGGAGAGAGGACAAAGGAAAGCATAGCAAATTTGACAGTTTGTGGCAAGGTCCTTACATCATCCAATCCACCACTGGTCCAAATGCCTTTTTTCTATAAGAGCTAGATGGTACATATTTGTTCGGGGGTCCTGTCAATGGTAGGATGCTCAAGAATTACTACTGTTGAAGTTCCATTTTAAAGCTTTCATTTCCATTGTAAATACCATTGTTGTGTTTTATTTTAAAAAAAAGAGAGAAAATGTTTCAAAAAAAAAAAAGTGGAAAGAAAGGTTCAGACATGCTCAAAACTTGAACCTCTGAAGTGAAAAAGAATGGATCAAATCAGCCCAAAACATGAGCCTAAAGGAGTAAAGAGGCTGGTTCTAATATGATCAAAACTTGAACCAGCAAAGAAAGAAAGAAGAATCAGATCTAACAAGCCCAAAACCAGAGTTGAAATGAAGAAGAAAGTGACTCTAACAAGCTCAAAACTTGAGTCACAAAGAAAAAGAAGGATGCTTCAAAATTTCACAATTTCAAGCCTTCACATTTTGTTTTCAAGTTTCTGCAAAGTTCAGTTCATGTGTAGCTGTCTTTGTGCCATGGACCCACATCAAACCAGACTATCTAATCTTGGTTTGACTGTTTTTAAATTTCTTTTGTAGAATGTAGAGAAAGAAATATGCTAGACAGTTTAATCTTAGTGGATATTAGTTTAGGTAGAGAAGCTATGAGGCCAACTTTTTAATCTAGTCTCATGGAGGAATAAGGGTAGAATTAGATTAGTTTGCTTTCTACTTTCAATAAAAAAATGATGAAGAAGGTCTGCAAATCTAAATGCACCTTGAAGAAAAAAATTTAGGACTGTAGGATGGGTAGGTAGATTGTTTGGGAGAATGTTTTTTTGATGATATGATGTCTTCATGAGTTGTGGCAGCTGATTAAAGAAAAAAAATATGTGTCAAGTGTTAGACTCCTATACCAATAGGTGTCATATTTCATGATTGTCTTGATTGAACTATGGAATATGTTCAAACCTTCTTTCTTAAGCAAAGGTGTTCCATATTCTTGAAGAAACCAAAAAATCAAAAAATTTAAAAATGTAAAGAGGGTATACCCTAAAAGAAAAATCAAAGGGTAAGAAAAATAAAATGGTCAAAAAAGTGAAAGAAATGAACCCCAAGCAAAAAATAGACCAAGGAAAGTGTGCAAATCCAAATGCCACTACTATTTCATTTTTGTAATAAAGCAATTGTGTGCAACTTGTAAAACTTTTGCCACAATTCATGAATAGTCAAACTGTTTAAACTTGACTTATTCATATTTCAATTTCATGTTATAGAATAGAGAATAAATATCTGACCAAACAGTTTAATCTTGGCAGATAAGTAGATAGGTAGAGTTATTAAAAGGTGTTCAACAGTTTAATCTGAGTCCTTGGATGTAATAAGGGTAGAAATAGATAGATTTATCATGTAAAGAGAAAAGATTGATAAGGGTTTGCAAGTCTAAATGCACCCTAATAAAGAAGAGAAAATGGTAGTAGTAGATAGGGTAGGTAGATGGTGTTACAAAGTTTATCTGATGAATGATGCTGCTACATGTTTTTTATCCTTTACTTTCATCACAAATATTGAAGCAGGAAATACACTGGAAAATCACAGCAAGCAAAGTCAAAGTCATTAACTTCCCTCATCACTTTCCCCTTAAAGTTTTACTAATTTCCCCCAAAGTACTAGGGTACTTGGAGATCAAAAGGGCTCAAGGCATTTCCTTGACTTTTGGAGGGACCGAACCCTCGGCCTAATGATCAAAAAGACCTAAGTACTTGAGATAATTCATCATTATAATCATTCACCTTTAACCTTGTACTAAGTAAAATCTTATTTTGCTTATGGAAAATTATACAAAATTCCATAAAAATCCCTCAAAATAACTTACTATCCTAAGTTTAAGTGTTGAAGATGAGATATTGCAATTTACTTCAGAAAATATCACTTTCTTAGATGAGCAAAGTGTTTTGAGTTCCATTGTCCCTTTGTCATATTTACATCTAACTCTATTTACTAAATCCCTAGAGAAAATGCCTTGTCCTAAGTATATAACTCATTTTACATACATATCCCAAAAAACCCATCTATTATGTTTTAACCAAAGTATTTACTTCCCAAAATATTCACTAAAAACCCGCTTCATATGCCCTTTGGTTAAATATATTCTTATATTATAGTCCCGCCCCTATGGTAAATTAATTGTATCGGTTAATTTATCGTATAATAAAAATATATAAAAAAGCTTTAGACATATTATACATGTTTAAACGCAAAAAAGGGATCAAACCCGAAGTTTTGTTTTTAAACCAAAAACCTTGGAAAAAGCCCCTATGCCACCGTGGCCCATCCACCTGGCATTCCGCCCGACGTTTCAACCACAAATTAAAACCCCGCCGCGACCCCTCTTTCCATTATATTATGGGATTAATTAGTTATCTGAACTAATTAATAACCTTCCATTCACCAATCAAAAGCCTCCCGGGGTGATTAAATTAAACATTAATTGTTTCAAAAACCCGACGGGCCCGCACCTTAAACCTTCATTTACTCCACGTCCCTTTCCACCGTTGGATCGTCCCTCCGCAGATCGACGCTCCACGTCAATTCCGCTACCCATCCTTTGTCAGAGTTTTAACGCGCGGGGGATTGGTGGTATTTGACCAGTCCTCCGTCCACGTGGCAACGATCCAATGGAATCGCTCCCCCCGCGATCAATACCACCTTTGCCAATAAGCGGTGCGGGGACTAAACCGTTTACCGCCCGACCCTCCTGCCCCACGTCAGCCCGTACCAATGTGACGTCACTCCTCGAAAAACTAAAACCCCTCTTTTGACTTTGGGAATAAAACAAAATTGCGTGTTTTTATGTCATTTTCATCGTTTGAACACTACTGTGCTTTCCGCTACGAATTTCAAATTTCCATTGAAATCCACTGTTCAAATTGATTTCGCTCCAGATTTTCGCCAGGCCTGTGTTCAAGTATCCGTCTGCTACCACCTGGTACCTGTTAAAAACCAACTTTCCTCCAAGAACAGGTATTTATCCTATTCCACCCCGAACTGCAAATAAAACTCGGTTTTCTTTGTTTTTCGCTGAATCAGTGTTTAAATCATATTCCTAAGATCATTCCCTGAGTTTTACAACTGTAAATTGTTCCCCTGAACCTGCAATTGTGCCAATTTCCCTCAGTAAGATCAAAATCACGCCCGGCCTGTGAAAAAACCAAAAACCTCCGTTTTGAATCCACAAGAACCAAAATGGAGGCCCCGGCAGCTTTGAATGTAACTCCACTGAATGCCCCTCACCGAGAGTTAGAATATTTACCTTTGGTAGATAAATATTTCCAGATTAAAGACTTGCATTTTGATGAAAGTCCCCTTCTGAGTTATTGTCGCTGCAGAGACGATTTTTCAAAGGGGCAAGATGTTATTGGATTGTGGGAATCCAATCTCCCAAGGTATCTCATCCCTTCAGTCATTTTTTTCCCAGAAATCATCCACTATTGCCATTCAAACTATGATCCCACTCAAAGGGCTGTAATAGCTCCTGATCAGAGTGTTTTGTTTCCCATTACTCCCCAGGCTATCAATGCAATGCTACACTTTGAACCAGACCAAGAACTAGCACCGTTGTCTATAGAAGCATTGATTGAAAAATCTAATCAATTGACCCCAGAAAAATTGAAGGCCATTTGCCAGAATTTCATGCTGCTAGAACATCAACCTAAGGGACTTCCTCCCTATGGTTTTTATTATTTCACTAAGTTGGGAAGGCTCATCCTAAATATGATATCTTTTGTCATGGGTTTCAATACCAGTGAATATGTTGATGAGATAACCCTGGCTTTGCTGTCTATTTTTACTCTTGGGCAGCCTCCTGAAGTTAAATATGACTTTGCCTCTTTCATAGCCAATAAGATCCATGATCAGTTCATGAGGCTAGATGATGAGAAAGTTTTCAAATATTCCTCAGTTATTTATCATCTCATTGTCTTCTATCAATCAGAAAAGTTCCCTTTCCCTGTTAAAAAGCTTGATGCCAAGGGAAACCCTAGGTCAGTTATATTTTGGTCTCCCATAATTCATTCTTCCTCTAATTCTCCCTATTCCTACACTGAGTTCATTGATCAGTTTGTATATCCTGCAACAACCTTGTTGACAGGAATTCCCCCCCAAGGCTTAGTAATGAAATAAAGAAGACCTTGCAGCTTTCAAGGACTTATAAAGTTGGAGATTGGTATTTATATCAAAACCATACAGTCATCAGAATTTATGGATGTGAATTACATCCATTCAAGTTGCCAAGATATGTGCCCATGAGGATTTTTGCCTTGGAATATTTTAGGCAAATGAATAATTCAGATGTGATCCATTTTTGTAGTGTGAAGAAGAAAGCCCAACTAAGGATCAAGAGTCAATTAGGTCCTTTCATCTGCAACTCTAGGGAGGCCGAGCGAGAGGCAGAAAATATATTACAAAGCAAGTTCCAAAGAACTTTTCATTGGGTTCCTTATGACCCATTTGGTTTTATTTGTGAAAAGAGATTAAAGAACAAATCATCCCCTTATATACACCACAAGATTCCTGAACTAGAACAATATGCCAATCAAGATGAATGGGTTGAAGGAACACTTATTGAGGAAGAAAGTGAAGCTGAAAAAATGAACAAAATTATGAAAGATCTCGAGAAGAAGTATGACCTAGAATCTTGTGGTCAAGTGCAGGTACCCCACATTGGCACTTCTTCAACAGCAAATCTACAGCAAACATTACAGGAAGGCAGTCCACCAGTGGCAGCAGAACCAAAAGGCAAGGGAAAGGAACCTGAAATTCAGGTCATTGAAACTTTGGTCATGGCAGAGAAACCACAAACTTCCAAAGCACCTGAACAAACCCAAGTTTCTCCCACTCCAGTAAAGCATCCTAAAGTTTCAGAATTGCAAACTCCATCTAATATGGAGATAGGAAAGAAAAGGCAGGTTCCAGACACTACTCCTCTTAAAGAGCCGCCAAAAGCAGCAGTGGTCCAGCCTCTCAGATGAAGAATCTCTGAATGTGGCAAGTGGTGTTTACAGTGGAGGAAAACAGTCAACTCTTGTTTGATTAGTGAAATGACTCTGAGAACAGAAAAGAAAAAAAAGCTTTACAAAAACCAATTAATCCCCAGGAATCACATCATCTTCAGATATGAAAACAGAATACGGGGATGCAAAAGACATTCAGTTGAACAAACAAAAGACAGTCATTAGAATGAAAATTATGATCAATATTTGAAAATGGCTCCACATAATCAGGAAAGGTTAATGTCAGCATTTGACATTTCAAAAGGCAAAATGATGATGAGCCACTTCAAGTCCAAGGTGTCAAAACCCATGACATCAGCTGATTATATTAGAACAAATTTTGAGGCCACAGCTGGATATTCGTCACTTCCAGACAGATAAGTACCCTGAAAGCAAGAGAGAGAGAGGAAATGGTGTATTCCTACATTAATAAGGCCACATGGGGGTACCCCTAACCATAAGATTCTTCCTGCCTACAAGTGCCCAATTACCAGGTGACCTCTTCTCGGGCCAAAATAATAGAATAAAGTCTCTCGAAGACATAATCATTGAGAAGACATAATCATTGACTTGGGTCACAACCCCAAAGACATAAAAGTATTGAGGCATTACTAAAGAAGAAAGATGATGACATATTTGCAACGGCAGTAGGTACTTGTCCTCGAGGCACCCCCAGGACCCGAAAAGTTTTAAGGGAATTCACGAAGGAGTAATGTCTTGCTCCTAAATACCTTATTTGGCTTGTTAAGTGAAACAGAGAAGGAATTGGAACAAGCTTTGCAGGAACAAGAAGCTATCAGGCAGACATCAACCACAGGTACTACAACAGCAAAGCAAAAAACAGAGCCAGGACAGGTAAAAACTTCTGGTTTGAGTTCTGATGAGTTAATAAAACAAATGGAAAGTCTACAATTAAGAGTCACAGAACTTCAAACCACTAAGTTACAATTAAAAGATTTGGAGTAGAAGTATGATACATCTAAAAAGATAGTTGCTGAAAATACCAGGGAAGTCAAAAGATTGGACAAATTAGTTAAGGCTTTAGAGAAAGATCTTTCATTAGAAAAGCCTTTGAAGGAAATAAATCAAGTTCTTTGGGGAAATATCATTGAGTTAATAAAGGGTATTTGGCCCTCTATTCAAGCTATTTTTGAACAAAATTATTTGTTTAAAATAGCTCGGGGAAAATAAAATGAACAGAGATGAACTAAGAGGTAAGACACAAAACTGAACAATCAACTCATTCAATTTTTGAACACCCGAACAAAGCAACGACTTATTTTAACGAATTAAATTGAAAACGGAGGCGGCACTATTTTGATAATAAAAAGGGTTTTCATCAAGAGAACTTTTATGCGAGAATTTAGAAAATGTTCGGATATTTTAGGCGATATTGATGCTTTCAGAGAAAAATTTCAAGTTTTATTGGACAATGGGTTACCCAATCCCATGCTCACAGAGGACCAAATAATGGAACTAGAAACCTATGTCAAGAAAATAGAGAGCCATGCTCAAAATACAACTACTAGCTCTATCAGTCTACCAGAAGCAACATTGCCAACAGGGAGAAATCTATATGATAGATTGAAGAATTTATTTTATCTTGAACATGAAATAAGGTATTTGTTCCCTGATCAGCCTACTTTTTACAAACTCACAGAGGCTGATGAAACATTGAAGAAACTTAAAAGAACCGAAATACCAGAAGATCAATGGTGGAATGACCTATTGGAAATTCTATGAATTTTATTTTTAGGATGAGAATTTTATCTTTTTACTATTATGTGAAAGATAAAAATGAGTACAGGTTAAAGAGTATCATTTGAACAGGTTAAAGAGTATCCGTAAAGACAAATAGTATCAAACAAGCAAAGAAATTACTCTAAGGGACAACACCGAGCCCTATTTCAGCACTTACCTCCAGCACATCAGCAAAATGAGGAAACAACACATCAGCAGTTACTTATTATTCTATCCACGAGACCACTTGTCTCCTGTTTATTTGTAAATTACTCCTTAGTCACCCTAGATTATTGGCTAGGTTAGTGTGAGATTTTTTCAATTGTTTCTTGTATAAATAAACCCTCAAAGAGAGTATTGAGGGTGGATTCTATTGCTTTGCTGTAACATTGAGATTTTCGAAATAAAAGCATTTTGGAGAAATTTATTCGTGGCTTACTGGATGACGATTTGAAGCTCAGGACTTTTTGCAGGATTCATGTGTTGGACTGCAGTTTAATAAGTCTTTCTACCCTTTGTCTTAAGTTTTATGCTCGATTAATAATATCATTATGCCCATTTGAATAATTTTACATAAAGGATTGAATCAGAATTTGTAATTGTCTACGATTTGATTATGAATATATAATATCAGTTGGATTCTAAGCATGAATTACCAGGACAACAAGCTTTGCTAATTTAAACATTGTTGATTATATAATAAAATTCTTCATTTCTATTTGTTTGTAGTCATCTCATTTCTTTCTTGCAGACAACAGATAGAAAGATTCTTAGGCCCTTGCTGTATTTAAAAATCATTGTCACTTGGTGTAAGTTGGCCTTATACTGTCTAGCTATCTTGCCCTGTAAAGCCATCTTGTGCGTAGAATAGAAATCCAGTAAAGCCATCCTTTGACTCCATAGCCCAATGGACTGAAAACTTTCAACCTTGCCCTTAGTTTGTGGATTCCACCATTTTTCAAACAAAATCAAAACTCTTGGATCTATACCTAGCCTAAAACCTTCTAAGAACAAAGATAATTCATAAAGAGAGAGCCCTCTCTGGATGCAGATTGGCTAGATTCTGCATCTGAAGGTTGGTTTGTGGTTACCTCGGGTATACTATCCTTTTCCACAACTTCAAGGAAAACCTGAGTGATAACATCAAGTACCAGGCATCTGGCCTACTCCAAAGATTATTTTCTGAAGTTCTTAACACCTTCAAGAAGATTCCATCCCCATGTGGAGCCACTGTTAGCCACCTATAAATTTTGACATAGCAAACATGTGGCTAAATTTGTTTCTGAGTCTTCAAGAAATACATTTCCTCTGAAAACATATCATTCTTGAAGCCTAAATGTGTCTTTTTCCTTTGAAAGTATCTTCACTTTTGTTTCCACTGAAAAAAGCCTCATTGTTTGTGAAAGAATTGTGCTAAAAAAATCCTCCATCTGCTCCCTTGTATCCCTGCAAATTCCCCATTTTCACCCCTTTTTCCCTTCTCAAAATTCCCCAAAAAACCCTCAAAATCCCTTCCTAAGTCACCTAAATCGCCAAATTCCCCTTTTAAAACCTTGTGAATCCCTTCATTTGGTGAAAAAATCCCTTTGCTCCCCTACCAGAACCCCTTTCTAAGCCTTGAAAACTCTGTTTTTTGGCCAAAAACCCACTCTTTACCTTATTACAGGCTAAGCCCCTCTCGGCCCAGCCCTCAGCCCCTTTTTCCGCATACAATCGGTGCCAGGACCATGCACTAAACCCCATGGTGCTAATCGCAATCGGAAGTTTGATTGTGAGTGCGTTCCCTTTGTTAATGGAAAACTTCCGATGCGAGAGTTATTTGTTCTATTGGGCGCGGATGCAATATGAGCCATTGATCTGTATAGATCTAACGGCCAGTGCTAAGGTGTCATCGCACCCCACCTCATCCCTTTTTCAACCTCCGATCGCAATCCCTATCATTGATCCTTTAATGATCCGATGGCCTGCGTTAACTCGCATGATCGCCAATCGCAAGAATTCTTAAGCACCACCGCGTTTCCTCCGATTGGTGATCTCCGATTGAATCTCAACCATCCATTTGTGTAGATCCGACGGTTAGAGGTGAACCCAATAGCCCAACATCATCGCTCCACTGGTTGATCTGAACTATTGAATCCACAAGAACCAACGGTCTAGATCCAATCGCGCTCTGCTCATTTGCCCTCCATCGCTCTCCCTCTGATCAGATCTCCATCGTCAATCTCCCTATGATTCGATGGTCCACGCGTAATCGCAAGTCAAATATCGGAGTTTTCGGCCCCCTTCCACCCTCCGATGCGATTAGATCACAGTCATTCATCTCGATCGATCCAACGGCCCTCCTTCTCCCCACCCACTCACGTTGACCCTTTGCCTCCGCTCTCTCTGTGAAATCTCTATCGTCCGTCCCTTGGATCTAACGGTTAAGATTTGTTTCACTCACCATTATAACCTTTCCCCCTTTGAACATCGACGCTCTTGCTTTTTGATCTCAACTGTCCATTATGCAGATCTCACATCCCACATTAAAGCCACCGCTAACCCTATCCCACCTTACCGACCGCGCACCTGTCCATATTGCGCTCAATCCTGCACCGTCAGATCTCCCGGCCCCACATCCAGCGGCTGAGGTGCATATCACATTTTTTCTATGCCCGAAGGTTAACACTTCAAATTTATGCGATAAAAGTGGTTTTAAGGAGGACACGTGTCGGGTGGCAGAGTATATCGCTTTTTTTGGGAAAATTTTCAAAACTGCTCCAAAGCTGCGCGAAAACAATTGTTTTCCTCTAGAAACTACCCCTCCCTTGTATGATCTCTCATTCAATCCCGACCGTTGATCCGATCTAGATCTACGGCCCACATTTCATCACGTTTTTCATCCATATTATTTCGTTGGACCTCCCAAAGGAATTCTTCGGGCAATCTCCATCGTTGATCTCCTCTTGAGATCCAACGACCCACATTCAATCTCCCTCTGCCCTCCGGTCCCACCATCAAATCACCCCAATTTCATTTAATTTAACTTGTTTTCCTTTGTAATTCGCCCAAGGTTTAACTTTTATGTTTTACATTAAAGGTTAATTTCTCCACCTAAATCCTCTAAAGCATCTCCACCAGCAAATCTCCGCCGTCGATCATCATCCCACAGTCCTATCCAACGGTCCAAAACCATTCTTCCACCAAACTTCATCAGACCAATTTCTCCACCATTACACAACAATTTTCACCGTTTTTCGCCTGCGGCCACTATTTTCACTACTGCGCCTCCATCTTCCACAGGCCTCCACAGCGTCCAACCTCCACTCCCCGATATTTTCCTTAACATGTTTTCGTGTTTTGCAGGGTTACAGATGATTAAAATTTATCTTGGTCTCATCATCACAGACAGGAAAATCACAAAGCACAGAGAAAGCTTATTCCAAGCCAGAGATTGCAGAGAAAACATCTGGGAAGGTGTTTGAATGAAATATTTCATTAAAATACCAGTGTTTAACTCTGTCAAACCTCCAACGCCATTAAAACTGCATTTCCACAGACAGAGACAGTCAACAGAAGTGGCAAAGAGTATTAGTGACGGTTTAAAGTGATTTAAAGCTTTAATCCAGTGTTAAAAGGAGAATGTACAGATTGCAAACCTTATGAAAGACACAAAAGGCCTAATGAGGCATAAAACACATGAAACAATCCATATTAGTGTTTCACATCAGCTGAAGGTTCTTTCCCAAGAAAGGACAAGTTCCCATATTGTTTTTTATTCTACATCGAGGTCCTGAGAAGATCACCACCCTGACAGTAGTCCTAAGATTTGCTAGAGAATTAGTTACACAGCATGGCAGGCCTAAAGGTCATTTATCTACCTTACTTGTTCCAGATTACTACAGAGTACAAACAGCTGAAAAGTACATCAAAGAACATACCTTTGAAGTTATTATCAGCCTGTCAAAGACCACTCTTTCATCCAAAGAGTACTGAGAGTCAATGTAATGATATTAAAGCAGAATGGGCCTCGAGCTCTCTTCTTCCTCTATTTTAATGTTTCATTTAAAGTTCTATCTACCTCTTCTGCCTCTCTTCCAGCTATAAAACTCATGAAAAATACATTGTAAAGGTTGTTTCTTGGATAACCATGGATTGTAAGCTGTTCTTTGAGATAGAGTTCTATGTGTGTCAGTTGTAAAATAGGCTGAGGAGATGATTTCAGACTGAATATCAAGCTGTTGGACAATGTTTTAAATGATTGGTGTTGCTCTTAATATGACAAGCATTTTCATTGGATCTTGATTTAAAGCACCGGTGATGTGTTCTATCTTTGTCTCTGTTTCCCTTCTGTAATTCATCATATTTCATTTCTCTGATAAGAAATCAGTAATCTGGCTTAGGATATACCCTTGCATGGTACCCTAATGCTCCCTGCTCTTCTTATCTTTGATGTTTTCTACTAATTGTGCAATCTGAGAACTAGTTCAAGATAATTTAACTAGTATAGTAGTTGGTTATCACTGCTTACTGATGTGTGAATTTATGAGTTTGTTCTTAGATGTTCTTGTCTAGATTAGCTGAAAGAATTGGGATACTGGGAGATTTAGAACTGATTCTGTCTCACTAGGGTCCTTTTCCAATAGTTAAGCTTTTCTAAGATCCCTTAAGTTGAATGTCAAAGAATTGAAAGTTAAAGGCCTTTCTCTGATCTTAGGCTTCAATTTATGTCTAAATCTTAAGTGTTCTCTATTGTCTAAAGAGCCAACCTCATAGGAGTTTGATCATAGACGGTTAAGGCATGCCTTGTCCATAGATTTTCTCCTAAGTGGTCACCTTGGAAGGTTTCCTTGTCATTCACCTTCATTCCTTATCACTTCATTCCATGCTATCATCTTTAAAAGACCCTCTGTTTTAGATGACTAGCCCATTTGAAAGCCTTGGATATTGAATAGAAAGTAAACCCTTTTGTGACTCCATTGCCCAATGGACTTGATTTTCCTTTGAATTGTCTCCCACAGCCAAAAATCTTCTTTTCTCACTCTTTGTCTTACATTGAACCCTTCTTTCATGTTTCCCAACAACCAAACAAACAAACAAAAACAAAACAACAACCCTTGTGCCTTACAACTAGCCTAATACTTTAAGTTTGAACTTCAAAGACATATATATCTTTGCTTTTTACAGAAGGGCTAGATCCTGAGGTCCCAAAGTGGTTTGATGTTGTCTTGTCTTTTGGTATTTCCAAACTTGCCAAAACACAGGAACCCCAACATAATGGCGACTGCACTGGGGACTAAGACCTATTAGCCTGAGTTTGGAAGTAAATCACTATGGTGGACAGTAGACCTTCTTGAAACATTCGAAACCTTCCACCTGGCGACTCCACAGTTCCTTAAGGATTAAAGCCTTCACTGATGATCAGTAGGCCTGCTGGTTATCTTTGTTCTCACTAGACTCCACTGGGAGACCATTTTACATTACAACATCATCCATTATAAAAGAAACATATAGGATTAAGCTGCTTTGTGTTAAGATAGTGTGCCACCTAAAGACTGTCATATCTGGTTTACTTTCTTCGATTGCGTCTTGAGGGAGAACATACTAGCTTCAAGAACAATTCATACAAGAGCTTGTCCTAACCCAAACCCGCCTAAAGTAGTTGACAACCCGGAGAGTATTCTTAGGAAGCCTCACACACCTAAAGAAACAACTATTTTCAGACACATTAATAGAGCTAATTCAGCACCTGAGAACTTTACAGCTCTATCAGAGACTTGATTTGACTTAGATTTATCAAAGGGTTTACCAAGAACTCTGTCATTCAGTGCTTTAGACCAGATAAACTTTGAGCCTTCAAGTTCATCACCACCTAGTGATCAAAACATTCGGGACAGAGAAACCCCTCCATCTACACCCCCTGATATCAATTTTATCCACAACTTGGGTCTTTCTCACCCTAGATCTACTCAACAGTTTGCTGCTGGTACTAGCATCTCTATCATTCATATACCTGCTGCTCAAGCACATCCTTTACCTCCACAAAATATCACCATGGCAGCATGGTATGCTCCCTTGGTGTTACCACTGCCTTTGGCTCCACTACCCAATGATTATCAGTTAAAAATCCCTCATTTCACTGGGAAGTAATCCACCACAGCCCAACATCACATGGACAGGATGGAAGACGCCTTTGACTACACGGAAATTGAAGATGAAACCATTAAAATGAGGATCTTTGCCCAGAGTTTGGGAGGAGAGGTGAAGAAGTGGTTTAAGGGTTTACCTCCTAACACAATCCATGATCTTCCCCCATTAAATCAAACCTTCATAAAAAAATGGGAAGTGAAAACCAACCCTCTCCAAATCCTAGCAGAATACAAGAATCTCAAAAGAAATCTAGGAGAGAGTGTCCATGATTACTCTACTAGATTTAACAGTGTCTACAATGCCCTGCCTCCCCATATGAAACCTCCCCAAGGAATGGCCTTGGTGAAATATCCTGAAGGCTTTGATGCTGACATGGCCTATCGGCTTAGGGAGCAGGATTACAACACATTAGAAGACATGCAGAAAGGAGAAGTGAGTGTAGAGGCAAATTTGATCAAAAAGAGAGCTAGAATGAAGGCTGAGAAGAAGGTAACATATAGGGATGACATATCAGCTTCCACATCTAATCCCAAATATGATAGCCTAGCCAAAAATATGGAAAGGATGGAAAAAATGATGGAGAAGTTGGTTGTCCAGGTCAACAATCAAAACAGAAACTAAAATCAAAACCAGAACCAGAATTTTAGGAGAAACACCCCTCCCAATAGACAAAGAGACTCCGACCAACAAGTCATCCCCCCATTCCAAGAGAATTTTCTTGATGAAGATGAGGGGATAATAGAAGAGTCAGAGGGAACTGCCATAAATATGGTAGGAGTGGATAAAAAAATTCACACCTTTTCTACAAATGATAGTCAGACCTCATGCTCACCTTGGGATGAGCAAGGATTAGAATCTGAAGATTATAGGTTAGGATTTGAAGATGCCATCATGCAGGTCAGAGAGCAATATGAACTTAGAAGCAAGAAAAGCCTAGACACTCCCAAAACTAAAGCTTCTAAAATTACCATTAAAAAAAGACCTGAGAAGACTCCTAAAGTGACTGTTGAAAGTAACAAATCAGCAGCTGAGAGTTCTGGGAAAAACAAAGAAAAAGAAATTTAAACTACTGATAAGTCAAGTTAAGAAACTGGCAGCACTAGCATCGAAACTAATGCTCCTGATAAAACAGCTACAAACATTGTATATAATGAGAATGAGCAACCTGATTCAGCCACTAAAGTAGTGGCTAATAAAACAGAATTAAGTCTTACAAAGAGTCAATCTTCTTTCAATTTGGAGAATGAGATTGCCAAAATTAAAATTTCTGTCCCACTTTCTAAGCTAGCCACTCAGGATGTATATAAAGGCCAAATTTTGAAAGCTTTAAATCTAGGAGAAAACAGTGACACCGTCAATTTAAGTGATGATCAACCAACCCTTCTATTTGGTCCAAAGATAGAAGGGAAGTTTCAGGAAGGGGTAGTACCTCCTTTTTATATCAACCTCAATATCCATGACAAGATCCTTCATAATGTTATGCATGAATCGAGAGCTTCACACAACCTTATGCCCAAGGTCATTATGGAGAAGTTAGGCCTAGAGATAACCCGACCCTATAAGGATTTATATTCATTTGACTCTAGCAGAGTGAAGTGCCTTGGCCTAATCAAAGATCTCTGTGTGAACCTGACCCAAATCCCAGCCAAGTGTATGGTTATGGATGTTGTAGTGGCAGATGTGCCACCTAAGTATGGCATGTTGTTGTCAAGGTCATGGGGTGCCAAGCTGCAAGGTACAATGCAGATGGATGGGTCATATGAGACAATCCTTGTATTTAGCCAGCTTAGGAGACTATATAGAGAGGCACAAATGAAGTTTATGGTTAGAAGCCCTGAAAAACCTGAAAAATTCACCTTTGTACTTTGTCCATACATATCTAGACTCTTTTATCCTTTTCAATGATGAATCCATAGATGAGCCAGAGCTAGAAGAAAGAGATGCAAGAAATAGAGTAGAGCCCACAGATCTTAGCATAATGGCCACTCTAGATATAGAGGGAAACAAGAGAGAAATGTTAGGACAATGCACTGAATCAGAAACTCGGAGTGAACAAAACCAAGACCACAAACTGCAGATTACTCATCACTCTGAACCCCATGCACATCATGAAGAACAAAACATTCCACACTACGGTGCAGATCCCATAATATAACATAATGGTGAACCCAGCATTAGGGATGAAAATGATGATAAACCTGAAAACAACCCCGTGTGGAGAATGAAATTTGATGGGTCTTGGACTAGGAATAATGTAAGGGCTAGGGTATGGCTACATAATACTGAGAATAACTATGCCGAGAGTCATGCCTTCAAGCTAGACTTTAAATGTACAAACAACATTACAGAGTATGAGGCTCTCATCCTAGGATTGAATCTCTTGAAAAAGCTAGGAGCTCAAAGGATAGTTGTACATGGAGACTCTGAGTTAGTCATCAAACAAGTGAACGGAGAGTACACTGCAAATCATCCTAGATTGAGGGCATATTTACTGAAAACCTTTGTAGAATATGAGCTCGTGTTTGTCCCTAGGAGTTAGAACGTTATTGCAAATGGATTATACTGCGTTTCTAGTTCATATCAGCAATCACCTAGTAGAAAACAGATCATAATTCAAACCAAATATAGGCCTACAGTGCCAGATAATGAGAAGTATTGGCAGGTCTTTGAAGGTGAAAAGCAAATAGAGGATTTCCTGCTTGGAAAAAATGAGTTTGAATTATCTGATTCAGAATTTAAATCCGATGAAAACTGTTTGAATATAGAGCCCTCTGATGAAGAAAAACCATCTTTTTCTGCAGAAATAAGCATGTTAAATGAAGAATTTGAAAAACAAACTGAAGAATACATGCAATCAGGTAAAGAAGACATTGAGGTGTTGCAGTCAAAAGACAAGAACATACCTAGAGGACTAGCACCTTTGGAGGACCTTTTTTATTTTAACGATGTAGCAAAGAGGCCCACTATAGAACACACAGAGTCTGATGTCGAGGAATGTAACTTAAGCACTAAGGATAAGCCCAAGATGATTAAATTAGCTAAATCCTTGCCAGCGGATATGAAAAATAAATACATTGACTTATTCAAAGAGTTTGTTGATGTGTTTTCCTAGAGCTATGAGGACTTAAAAGCCTATGATACATAAATTATCCAACACAAAATCCCCTTGAAAGAAAACCAAAAACCCTTCAGGCAAAAGTTTCGAAGAATTAACCCTAAGAAACTGCCTCTAGTAGAAAAGGAAATCAAGAAAATGTATGAGGCAGGAATCATAGTGCTAGTGAGGTTTTCTGATTGGGTCTCCAACCTTGTAGCTGTGAGGAAAAAGACAGGTGAGATCAGACTGTGCATTGATTTCAGAAACCTTAACAGAGCTTCACTCAAAGATAATTACCCCTTACCAAAGATGGAACACATCCTACAGAGGGTAGTTCGCTCAAAAAGGATCTCCCTGTTAGATGGTTTTTCAGGGTATAACCAAGTTTTAGTACTCCCAGAAGATCAGCTTAAAACAACTTTCACCACTCCATGGGGCACTTTCATGTACGTGAAAATTCCTTTTGGACTAATGAACGCTGGTGCAACCTTCCAAAGAGCTATGTACATAGCCTTTTCAGAGGAAATAGGTCACTTCATTGTCATTTATCTTGATGACATAACAGTCTACTTCAAGACTGATGAGGAGCACCTTGAACATCTGAGAAGAGTGTTTGAGAAATGCAGAAGTTTCGATCTATCTTTAAATCCCAAGAATACTGTATTTGGCCTTCAAGAAGGTAAGCTTCTTGGCCATATTATATCAGAAAAGGGGATTAAAATAGACCCGAAAAGAGTTGAGGGAATACTGCGGATTAGCCACCCGAGAAACATAAAAGAATTTCAATCCTTTATTGGGAAAATTAACTACTTGAGGAGGTTTATTCCCAACTTAGTAGAGCTCCTCAAAGATATGAAAAACATGCTGAAAAGAGATGTAGGGGTTAAGTGGACTTTAGAGGCCAAAAAATCTTTTGAATTAGTTAAACTTACACTCACCCGGGAACCAGTCCTAATCAACCCACATTTTTCAAAAGATTTCCTTATCTTCTCCTTTTCATCAGAGCATACAGTGGCTACTGTCCTGTTGTAGAAAAATCCAGAGGGACAAAAACAACCTATTTCTTTCTTCAGCAAGGCGCTGAGGGATGCACCCTTGAAATATAAAATAATGGAAAAATAGGCCTATGCCTTGGTAAAGGCCTTGAAAGACTTCAGGGTGTACATTCTGCATTCTCACATCATTTCCTACGTGCCTAATATAGTGGTAAAAGACATTTTTCCCCAAGATCCAAATGGAAAGAGGGGCAAATGGATTGTTGTAATACTAGAGTATGAACTGGAAATAAAACCCACAAAACTTATAAAAGGTCAGGGCTTAGCTCAACTGATGGCCGAATCTAACCTACAAGCCCTTGACATAAATATGATTGATGCCTTGGATGAACATGAAGGATTGCCTGACCCTACTGTTGAAGAAAAATTTCAAAAATCTCCTTGGTATTCTGACATCCTGTATGTGCTTACAAACCTTAATGCTCCTCCTGATTTATCAAAGACTAAGGCAAGGTTCCTAAAGTTAAAAGCTAGAAATTATTTCATTTTAAATGAATGTTTATATTGGAAAAATGCAAATGGTTTGCTGCTTAAATGTTTTCCTGAAACTGAATCAGAGAGGATTAAACATGATTTCCATGTAGGAGAGTGTGGAGGCCATCTAAACTAGAAATCCACAGCTAACAAAATACTTATGGCTGGCTATTACTGGCCCACCCTTTACAATGATATCCAAAAAATGATAGTTTCCTTCCATAAGTGCCAGATTTTTGAGGGAAAAAGAAAGCTCCTACCTTTACCATTACAACCTATAACTGTTGAAGCTCCCTTTCAACAGTGGGGCCTAGATTTCATAGGGGAGATCCATCTTGCTTCATCAGCCCAACAAAAATGGATCCTCACAGCCACAGACTATTTCACAAAATGGATAGAGGCCATCCCTTCTAGGAATGCCATAGATTCTGTTATCATTAAATTCCTTGAAGACCACATCCTCTCTAGATTTGGCTGCCCTAGGAAGATAATCACTGATAATGCTGTTGCTTTTGGTTCCAAGAAGGTGATTGATTTTTGTCACAGGTATCAGATTACACTTGGTCATTCTACTGCTTATTATCCACAAGGTAATGGGCTAGCAGAATCATCAAATAAAATTTTGGTGACCATCATCAAAAAGCTACTTGAAGAGAATAAAAAATCATGGCATAACAATTTAGTGCATGCTTTATGGGCTGACAGGTTAACAACAAAGAAATCCATTGGGATGTCTCCATATCAGCTTGTTGATGGAATAGAGGCAATGTTCAATCAAAAGAGGACAGCATGGTAAGGAGGATAAATCAAACCATACATCTCCAGCAGACAAGAGAAGAAGTCTACAACAGAGCTCTGAAAGTGCAAGAAAACATAAAAAAGTTGTTTGATAAGAGAACAAAGATTTGTGACTTCAAAATTGGAGACAAGGTACTTAAATGGGACTCCAGGAGAGAGGACAAAGGAAAGCATGGAAAATTTGACTGTTTGTGGTGAGGTCCTTGCATCATCCAATCCACCATTGGTCCAAATGCCTTTTTTCTACAAGAGCTAGATGGTACAAATCTGTTCGGGGGTCTTGTCAATGGCAGGATGCTCAAGCATTACTACTGCTGAAGTTCCAATTTAAAGCTTTCATTTCCATTGTAAATATTATTGATGTGTTTTATTTTAAAAAAAAGAGAGAAAATGTTTCAAAAAAAAAAATTGGAAATAAAGGTTCAGACATGCTCAAAACTTGAACCTCTGAAGTGCAAAAGAATGGCTCAAATCAGCCCAAACCTGAGCCTAAAGGAATGAAGAGGCTAGTTCTAATATGATCAAAACCTGAACCAGCAAAGAAAGAAAGAATAATCAACTTTAACAAGCCCAAAACCAGTGTTGAAATGAAGAAGAAAGTGACTCTAACAAGCTAAAAAATTGAGTCACAAAGAAAAAGAAGGATGCTTCAAAATTTCACAATTTCAAGCCTTCAAATTTTGTTTTCAAGTTTCTGCAAAGTTCAGTTCATGTGCAGCTGTCTTTGTGCCATGGACCCACAGCAAACCAGACTGTCTAATCCTGGTTTGATTGTTTTTAAATTTCTGTTGTACAATGTAGAGAAAGAAATTTGATAGACAGTTTAATCTTAGCCGATATTAGTTTAGGTAGAAAAGCTATGAGGCCAACTGTTTAATCTGGTCTCATGGAGGAATAAGGGTAGAATTAGATTAGTTTGTTTTCTACTTTCAATAAAAAATGATGAAGAAGGTCTGCAAATCTAAATGCACCTTGAAGAAAAAATGTTAGGACTGTAGGATGGGTAGGTAGATTATTTGGGAGAATGTTTTCTGCTGATATGATGTCTTCATGAGTTGTGGAAACTGATTAAAGAAATAAAATATGTGTCAAGTACCATGCATCTGGCCTACTCCAAATATTATTTTCTGAAGTTCTTGACACCTTCAAGAAGATGCCATCCCCATGTGGAGCCACTGTTAGCCACCTATAAATTTTGACATAGCAAACAGGTGGCTAAATTTGTTTCTGAGTCTTCAAGAAATACATTTCCTCTGAAAACATATCATTCTTGAAGCCTAAATGTGTCTTTTGTCTTTGAAAATATCTTCACTGATGTTTCCACTGAAAAAAGCCTCACTGTTTGTGAAAGAATTGTGCTAAAAAAAGCCTCCATCTGCTCCCTTGTATCCCTGCAAATTCCCCATTTTCACCCCTTTTTCCCTTCTCAAACTTCGCCAAAAATCCCTCAAAATCCCTTCTTAAGTCACCTAAATCACCAAATTCCCCTTTTAAAACCTTGTGAATCCCTTCATTTGGTGAAAAAATCCCTTTGTTCCCCTACTGGAACCCCTTTATAAGCCCTGAAAACTCTGTTTTTTGGCCAAAAACCCACTCTTTACCTTATTACAGGCTAAGCCCCTTTCGGCCCAGCCCTCAGCCAATTTTTCCGCATACAACCGGCACCAAGACCAGGCACTAAACCCCATGGCACTTATCACAATCAAAATTTTGATTGTGAGCGCGTTCCCTTTGTTAATGGAAAACTTCCGATGCGAGAGTTATTTGTTCTATTGGCTGCAGATGCAATATGAGCCATTGATTTGTATAGATCTAACGGCCAATGCTAAGGTCTCATCGCGCCCCACCTCATCCCTTTGTCAACCTTCGATTGCGATCCCCACCGTTGATCCTTTAATGATCCGATGGCCTGCGCTAACTCGCATGACCACCAATCGTAAGAATTCTTAAGCGCCACCGTGTTTCCTCCGATTGGAAATCTCCGATTGAATCTCAACTATCCATTTGTGTAGATCCGACGGTTGGAGGTGAACATGATAGCCCAACATCATCGCTCCGCCGGTTTAGGCTATGTGTGTCAGTTGTAAAATAGGCTGAGGAGATGATTTCAGACTGAATATGAAGCTGTTGGACAATGTTGTATCCTGGTTTAAAGTAGCAGTGATGTGTTCTATCTTTGTCTCTGTTTCCCTTCTGTAATTCATCATATTTCATTTCTATAATAAGAAATCAGTAATCTGGCTTAGGATATACCCTTGCATGGTACCCTAATGCTCCCTGCTCTTCTTATCTTTGATGTTTTCTACTAATTGTGCAAGCTGAGAACTAGTTCAAGATAATTTAACCAGTATAGTAGTTGGTTATCACTGCTTACTGATGTGTGAATTTATGAGTCTGTTCTTAGATGTTCTTGTATGGTTTAGCTGAAATAATTGGGATACTGGGAGATTTAGAACTGATTTTGTCTCACTAGTGTCCTTTTCCAACAGTTAAGATTTTCTAAGATCCCTTAAGTTGAATGTCAAAGCATTGAAATTTAAAGGCCTTTCTCTGATCTTAGGCTTCAATTTATGTCTAAATCTTAAGTGTTCTCTATTGTCTAAAGAGCCAGCCTCATAGGATTTTGATCATAGATGGTTAAGGCATGCCCTATCACTAGATTTGCTCCTAAGTGGTCACCTTGGAAGGTTTCCTTATCATTCACCTTCATTCCTTATCACTTCATTCCATACTATCATCTTTAAAAGACCCTCTGTTTTAGATGACTACCCCATTTGAAAGCCTTGGATATTGAATAGCAAGTAAACCCTTTTGTGACTCCATTTCCCAATGGACTTGACTTTCCTTTGAATTATCTCCCATAGCCAAAAATATTCTTTGTTCACTCTTTGTCTTACATTGAACCCTTCTTTCATGTTTCCCAACAACCAAACAAACAAACAAAACAAAACAACAACCCTTGTGCCTTACAACTAGCCTAATACTTTATGTTTGAACTTCAAAGACATATATTTCTTTTCTTTTTACAGAGAGATCCCTCTCTGGACCCAGGAGGGCTAGATCGTGAGGTCCCAAAGTGGTTTGATGTTGTCTTGTCTTTTGGTATTTCCAAACTTTCCAAAACACAAGAACCCCAACACGACTAACTATGGAATAATACATAAACATCTCCAAAATTAAGTTCCATCTATGTTAATTTCACGGATAAAAATTAATAGAACGAAACAACATATAAAGATGAGATTCAGAGTGTAAAAACCCTATCGACCAGCCTCGCAATATTCTGGAAAAACATTCATTAACTTTGAAAGAGAAACTATGATACCATATTGCGTATACAAAAAAACATAACAAGGATAATTACATTCACAGCGAAGAGTTTGTTGTGGCACAAGCCTTACAAATACTATAACTCTTCATTCACCATAATATGAAATTACTGAAATAGTTACAGATTTAACATTACAGAGGCCAAACCCGAAATATAGATATGCACAAAACCCCAAATAGGAAAACATATTGTCGATTGAGAATCAAACGATTTATCAGCTCTATATAACTGGGAAACTTATAAAATAGTCGGCAAATAAGTCCTTCTATGGAAGTCACAGTGGGCTAGTAGCCATAACCAAAACTTAAAAAATCTCGACAAAAAACATTAACTATTTGAACTTCATCTTAAAACTCTTTTCAGGTCGAAAGGGGGATGGATAGTCTCGACAAAGATAACAGTAAAAATCAAGTACCTGGACATTCAAGAGGAAAAACACTTAGGCTAGTGGAGGCCGAGATACCGAAGTGTAGAAGGTAGGGTTGGAGATATTTTACCTGCACAACCACAGAGTAAAAATTATATAAGAAATCTTCTTAGGATTCCAAATAAAAATTAGAAAATCTCATAACCGATATGTATATTTTGGGTCCGGATATACCTCATAACGGAGACAGTCTTGAAATGATAACCCTGCAATAGGAACAAAGTTGTTAAGAACTATAGAAAAACATTTAGATGAAAATACTCATGAAAGAGATGAGTCCATTAAACCTGAGAAGTTACCTGAGCCGGTTTGAGTAGAATTGAATAGTTTTCTTCCTGAAGATGCGAGACCACTATTTGGGAACGATCGCATGGAGAAAGAGTAGAAGTATTACACCAACACCAACCAAGCCACCATGGCTACAATGTAAGAGTTAAGCACCTCAGCATTGCGAAAAATCCATGACATATCACCATAAAGACATAAAGAATGAGTTGTGCCATAGATGGTGGTCAGGGCGGAACAAGAAACTCGTTACCTCGCGGCATACCAGAATGTCAAACAGATAACCAGTTGAGAGCACAGAGCCAGTGGAGCACGAGGAGGAGAATGGAAACAATTAGGGTTTGGGGGGTAGGGTTACACCCTAACCACCCCGGAGCCATTTCCAACCATAGATTTGACACAAATCAAAGGGTGTAGAGAAGCCCACTTGTCAAATGCAAGAATGTATCGTGTACGCCAATGATACGAGGTGGGTATATCCAAATATTAAGCCATTAAAATAGTACTATCAATATGTCATATCAAGGTTTTGATGTTGCGTCCAGTTGGTACGGAAATTGTGATGAATATCCAAAATCAAATCCGTAAGACCAATAATTAATAAATGAGTATTAAAATTGAGTTGAATCACGATGTCATCTGTAAGGATTTCCATGATATGGGTTTAGTGAAATTGCAATGTATTAGCATGCATTTAATTCCATGGAATGGTAAGTCCATGTGCGAAAACCAGTCTCGGGGGTTAAACCCCAATGTTTCCAAGGTAAGGTAAGTTTGCAAATAGAAGGGTAAAGATAGATAATTTTTATAGTATATGCAAAGGGAAAAAGTTTAGTAAATATATATTTACATTCATGTATAGAGTTAGAACTTAAGTAGTAAGAGAATTTTTTATTTTTACGGTAAATATTTTAACGTTTATGGGTAGACATTATAGGTGGTATCAGAGCAGCGTTTACACACTGTGACACAGTTAGGCCACCCAAATAACAAATTGATGTGTAAAATGTGCACAGAAGAAAGAAGAAGAATTTGAAAGAGTACAATGAGGAGAGGCTTGGTACATCATATTCCTAGGACTATAGGGGAAGCACCTTCCTAGACTAACCCAAAAATAAATCTAGAAATGTGGGTGCAATTGAGTGTGGACCAACATCAACAAACTAGCATACTACTTGAAGAACAACAACGACAAACCAATATATTACTGAGTATTGTACAACAATTACAAGAAGATATGGTTCGGGTGAGGAGTGAAAATGAGAAGTTGATGCAAGATCAGGAAATAATTCTTAAAAGACTTTCAGATAGACAAAATCAAGGAACCGCTCAACCCAGTCCCGAAAGAAATACACAAGAAGAACAAGAACATCGAAAACAAACTAATGATAAGCTGGAAAGTAGCCACATCCAGCAGAGTGATAAGAAGCAGAATTATAATGAAGCCGAATCCGGAAATGTCTCACATCAGTAGGAGATGAAAAAGCAGAAAGTGGAATTGCAAGGTGAATTCCGAAAAATAAAACTGCCTACATTCGACGGAGAGACATAAGAGGTAGTTGAAGCATGGATAATTAACATGAATAAATACTTTCAGGTCGATGAGTATGATATTAAAATGAAAGATCACTTGGCTATCTACCAATTTCGGGAAAAGGCCACATTATGGTGGGAGGAAGTAACAAACGTACGAGGAATTGAAGACCAAAATGTGACTTAGGATGAATTCCAGCAACATTTTAAGGACTAATATTTAACTGGGCACTTTTATGATGGAAAGTATCGATAATTTCATGATTTGAGATTGGGACAGCTGATAAGGGATGAATTCATTACAAAGTTTACTTCCCTGTTAAGATATGTACCATACCTGAAAGATGAAAAAGGAAAAGTACAGTGATTCTTGAGTAGCTTACCTACCCATATGAAGGAAATAATCATTTTGTAAATCCAAAAACCATGGATGAAGTGATACGAAAGGCACGTATGTGTTACCAACAGCTCAAGGTGAAAGGAGAAGCTGCTAGGAATTAGCCACCGAAGAAGGTATGGAAAAATAATTCCAATTTCAGGAGCATTAGATCTGGAAATTATAAAAACACTGCAAAAAATACAACAAATAGACAACATGGAATAAATCAGCAAAAAACCAGGTGGCCAGTTGATGAGTGACCCACAGAAGCTTCTAGTAGACCCGATCATGGACAGATCCAGAAACCACCGTTACAATTCCAGGATGTGGTGAAGCACACTACTATAAGAACTTCCCTCACTGAGGGAAGAATGAGATTATTGCTAGCTTGCAAGAGGAATCTACAGTAGGGGACGTGGCGTGAAATATACCAAGAATTAATGCAGTGCTTGAGGATCGGTTAGCAGAGTATCAACCAACCATGATTGATCTAGAAGGTAAGTTGTACTCCAAAACTGTTTCAATTTTGGTTGATCCTGGTGCCAGTTTAAGTTTATGTAAATCCCAGAATAGTAGAGAAGTGTGATTTTCAGAGCCAAAAGTTTCAAAACCCCTCGATGGTACAATTGGCCACATGGGCCAAGAGAAGAGTTAATGCTAAAGTTTCCAATTTTCCCCTGGAAGTTGGAAACCAGCACATAAATGTTGAATTGAACATCCTACCTTTAGGCTCCTATGAAATTTTACTAGGAATGGATTGGCTGGAAGTGCACTGGTCACTATTAGACTACAAGGAGAAAATTATTTATTACAAAGCAGAAGATGGAACATGCCAGGAACTGCAAGGGATTAAGAAACCACTTCAGTTGTGTCCTATTATTGCATCTTAGTTGGGAAAATGTATGTGAAAGGGTTGTAAGATTTATGCCATTCAGGTGGGATTCGTTCATTCTAAAGATAAGACCCCTATGATGGAGAATATACTGGTGGTACAAGATTCTATGGATGTATTCTTGGAAAATATACCGGGCGTACCTCCAAAATGGGACATTGATTTCACCATCGAATTGATGTCAGGGGAAGTACCAATATCGCATGCATCATATCAAATGAGTGTACCTGAGTTAACTGAGTTGAAAATGAAATTACAGGAATTTCTAGATTAGGGTTATATCCATCCTAGTGTGTCTCCTTAGGGGGCACTAGTATGGTTCGTAAAGAAGAAATATGGTACTATGCAAATGTGTATGGATTATAGACAGCTCAAAAAACTAACTGTTAAGAAAAAATACCCATTGCAATGGATAGAAGATCTATTCGATCAAGTGAAAGGTGCAACTATCTTTTCTAAAATAGATCTAAGATGTGAGTACCATCAAATATGAATAAAGGACAAAGACATATATAAGAAAAATTTTCGTACCCGATATGGGCACTGCGAATTTGTAGTTTTATCATTTGTTTTAACCAATGCACGAGAAACATTCATGAGTTTAATGCGTGGCATCTTTCATCCATTTTTGTATAAGTTTTTTTTAACATTCATTGAAGACATACTTATATACTCAAAAACTATGGAGGAGCATAAATAACATTTACAAATAGTGTTAAGAATGTTGAAAGAACATCAACTTTATGCCAAGTTCAGTAAGTGTGATTTTTACAAAGAGAAGATTCAATATTTAGGCCATGTTATTTTTGCTGAGGGTATAGCGGTAGACCCTGAAAAAATAAGAACTATCATGGAATCAAGAGTGCTTAAGAATGTAGAAGACATACGATCCTTCATGGGGTTGGTTGGTTACTATCGGCGATTTATTGAGGGATTCTCTAAGATTACTTTTCCTATAACCCATTACAGCAAAAGGGCAATGTGTTTAAATGGAACAGCAGGTGCCAAACCAACTTCGAGCGGTTAAAAAAATTATTGACTACAACCCCTGTATTAAATGTTGCTGATCCAAACAAGGAATTCGAAATTTTCACTGATGCTTGCAAAGGAGGAGTGGGAGCTGTACTGACACAAGATGGAAAATTTGAGGCTTACGACTCTAGGAAGCTGAAAGATCATGAACAACGTTATTCCGCATATGATATAGAATTGACTGCAGTAGTGCACGCATTGAAGGTATGGAGGCACTACTTATTGGGAAAAGGATTTGTATTAAAAAATTATCACAGTAGTTTGCCTAGCTATTTTAAACAAACTGACTTGAATGCTCGTCAAGCAAGGTGGAACGCATTCTTAAGCGAATTCGATTTTGAAATTAAAAACATTAAGGGAAAATAAAATTGTGTCGTTGATGCTTTAAGTAGAAAATTACACTATGTGTATGAACTCTATTTTAACCAGGAAAAATTTAAGCTCCGAGAACAAGTGAAGGAGGCTGCAGAACGAGATCCATAATATATGTTTCTGTGGTAGCAAACACAACATGCAGAAGAGAAAGGAAAGCAAACAGAGTACAATATCAACGATGAATATTTATGATCTAAGTGGATATTTGTGGTCACCTGCCTATTCCACTTGGGGCCCCACCATTGTCTCTTTCAGTTTTTCAGTTTCGGCACAACTTACTATTTTTAGCAGTTTTTTGGGTCTTGAACTTCCGGAGCAGTTTTGAGGCCCTAAACGACATTTTTTTGGGAAAATGGGGAGAAAAATGGATCCATGGACCAATGTTGCTCACTCGAAATTTGTATTCCTCGGATAAATCTTTCTAATGAGGTATGGTATGCCTCAAACGGAGATTGTGTGCCAAAGTTACGTCCCCGAGAAGTTGAAACACCAATTTACCCAAACAGGGCCCATAGTTTTGGCGCTTCATCTCCTAGGGTTAGGGTTTTGGTTGTTTAGGATTTACCATTGTTTCTAGATAATAAATAGGCCCTCGAGCCTCACTGTAACTCATTTCAGAGGCCTGTAGCTGCCACATCTCTTCTCAGAGATAGCTACTAGCGCCCTAGCTAGTTTTATTTCCATTCTGTCTGTAAGAAATTTTCAGTTCTTTGATATTAATGAAATGAAGTGTTATTTCCGTTGCATTTCTGTATTTATGGTTATATGTTTATTCTGTTGCATTCCTGCATAAATCCGGATCAGTGATATCAGAGCAGTCTGCTTTTTCTTGATCCTTCTTTGCATGTCCCCAATGAGGTCGGGGTATAAGGAGTTAGGACTCGATCTAGTGGAACCTTTGCAAGATCAGCCTCGCAAACCCCGATGGATGCCCATGGGGGACGAAAAGAAATATGAGGGAGTAGGAGATCCTATAAAAATATTTCTCAGGAGGCCCTTGAAAAACAAAGGAATGCGATGATGGATAACTTTGCCCAGATCCTTCAACGGCTGCCCACCGGCGGCGCATCTGCATCCAACAACCACTCTAGAGGTGCGACTCCTTTTAAGGTACAAGTAAATTTTGACATTCCCATATTTGAGGGTCAAATAGATACATATGTCATAGATAGATGGTTGAATCTATTACAAGGATATTTCTCGGTTCATGACTTTTCCGACAGTGAGAATATTATTTTTTCACTCCTCAAAGCTGCCCCCCATGTCAAGGACTAGTGGGAAACCCACTGTGAGAAAAAGGACGAGACAGAACCCTCTCTATTCTTGGTTTTACCCACTTGGAATTCTTTCCGAGACGCCATCAAGGAAAAATACTATCCCATGGGGAGCTATGAGGACAAGTACATACAATGGACCACACTGCGACAACAAAGGGATCAAGATGTGCATGAGCTGACAAATCTGTTCCATACCCTATGCACCAAGTTGGGTATCAAAGATTTAAAGAAACATCTCAAAGCAAAGTACGTAGTTAAACCGTACAGACACATTCAGAGGAAATGAGTTCCCCACCGCTTGGTACGGCATACCAGTATGCTACCAAGATTGAGCAGAAATTCAAATAGAAGAAGCGAGACTTTGGATATGTGAATCAAAAGAAAGGGAAAGGTGCTCCAAAACCGCAGAACAAAGGAAAAAGCTAAGGCATGGTGACTCAAGACAACCTATCGAAGCCACAAGCAAAGAACAACATCGCAAAGCCAAATAAGGACATGGGAGAGTGGTGTGAGTTCCATAAGAGCTCCACTCACAACACAAGTGAGTGTCAGGCCAAGCAGTCGTTGGTGGCTGAGATGCGGACTTTTGAGTCAGATGCATGCTTCGACTCTGAATCAAAACCTGAAAAGGGGAACAACAAAGGGAAATTATTGGCCGAGACAAGAGCTAAATGCCACCGTCACCACGAAGATCCGTACATGAATCGTAATATCCAAGAGGAGGGAGGAACATCTTTCCAACACTCCTGCATGTGGGTAAAGGCTCCCCGGTAATGGGGCCCATTGTCGTGTATACGGGGGAACCAAAAAAGAACCCTATTTGGTACGTCGGTGAAGTGACTGGCTTTGCTCTAATTGCCACCACCGACATCCACACACCACTGTGCCCACCAAGGATTTGATTCCTCCACACAAACAAGAGGTGTTGCTTCCTTTAGCATCAAGCCCTTCCCGGATGAGGTATTATGTGACGTTGTTCCTATTGATGTTTCTGATGTATTATTAGGACAACCATACTTGTGGAAGCGTCATGCTGTGTATGAGTCTCGACCTCGTGCTGTTATTATTACTTTGGGAAATAAGTTGTACAGGATACCAGAGGTACCACCTCCTACGACTATCTCTTTGGTTACTGCAAAACAATGTAGTAAGCTCATTTCCCAAACCAGGAAATTTTTTTTTCCCCGATGATCCGCCTGTGTACAAGAAGAAGACTATGGCCACCCAGGACCTCACAATGTACCGCCTTGACACTCTACTTTACTTCCTATGTACCATTTTTTCCATACATTTTTACACCACTTTACTCTTTATAGTCCATATTTAAAAGTTTACATTATCATTTCCATCCATTTTATCCAAAGGTATATGAAATCCTTCTCTTTACTATGTATTTAATTTGTTTTGCATATAATTCCACATTACTTTTATATTTAATCATTAATAGAAGATAGATAGTTGCTAAGACAAGTCTAAAAGATCGCAGATAATCTATGATAAGGATCGCGTTGCTGAAACAGTCGAACCCGTTGCTGAAACAGTCAACATGCATGCAAATCCCGTAGCTGAGACAACTCGTGATTTGCGATCTTCAAAGTGTATTTTAAGAATGATGACAATAGGACGAAGATGAACAAGGGAAGCTGTTACACGAATCGTTTTGAAGTTAGTATTTTTGTACTTATTGTAACAACATTCTAGGATGGAAGAACATAAAAGACCCTGTATTAAAACAAGAGATTAGATTTGGATAAAAATAGGATTTCTCTGATGTAACTGTAATAGATGTCTCCTATTTAAAAAGATGATACATCATCATTATAGGGGGGGATTGAAAGAGTACATTTCTTGAAGCAAGAAAGAGCCTCTGCTCTGTTGTAATGTATCATTTCTTGATAGATGAATAAAAGTCTATTTTGAGCGCTTCAATTTAATTTCTTTCCTCGGGGAATATTGTGAGAAGGATAGGGCCCGCCTTCATCACAAGATTCACCCAATTGCTCCTGTAGTCTGTTACTCTTTATGTTCTTTGCACCTTAATTTAACCTTGTTTGCTGAAGAATTATTTATACAGTTCTGTGTTTCTTATCAAGCACTCTGTTTTCTTTAACACTGCATTAGTTTTATACCATTCATTCTTAAGAAGCTGAGAGTTACTTTATTTTCAGTTATTTATTTATCAGATGAATGTGTGATAGATTGATATCGGGAAACGGGTGCTGAAGATTCATGTTTGAAGGAATAGGGTCCTGTTCTCCGTAGGTTGATCTTATTTTTCCGTAGTGTGATTGATATCAGGAAGCAGGTGCTGAAGATTCCTGTTTCAAGGGAATAGGGTCCTGCTTTCTGTGGATTGATCTTTTTCTACAGTGTGATTAATATCAGGCAATAGGTGGTGAAGATTCCTGCTTGGAGGAATAGGGTCTTGTTCTCTGTTATGGTTGATTGATCTCCTTTTTCTGCAGAGTGATTTCCTTTCATTATTTTTCCTAGGATTCTTTTAATGAAGGTCTGCAATAGAGGGATTGTTTCTGCTGTAACACAATTAGGCTTCATCTTTGTTAAAGTAGGCTGTGAACAATTTGATTTGTGTGATTGATATTTGTGCGATTGATACTACAACATTTCTTTGCTTTTGAAATTGAGCATATCTAGTGCGTGATTGTCTTTGGAATAAACAGACCTTCCTGGGTTGAAAATTTATGTGGTGCTTGAATTGTTAAAACAATTAAAGCGACCAACATTTTGGCGCCGTTGCCAGGGAAGGCAATTATAGATTTCAAAAGCATTGATGTTTTCTTTCTAGATGTGCAGATTGTATGAGAGGACGCGGAACCCAGAAGAAAACTAACCCTACAGGTGGCAAGGGCAAAGGAAGGGGAGGAAGAAAGACTTTTATTGACGAAATTGTATCAAAGGCTAAATTGTCACAGAGATTAAGCTCTCGAAGACCAAAACCTCAACGCTCCCCTCAATTAGACTACAAAACATAAGAAGTTGTGAGCCCTGAAAACGTAGAGGAATCAGTAACAGATATTAAATAACCAGTAGCCAGTGCTGAAGAATCAGAAGAAAGTGCTAAGGAATCAGCAGAAAACATTGAGGAACCAGTAGAAGATTTGGAGGATCGAGCAAGTGCAGTAGGAGATCAACCAATGGAAGGAAACAACGAAGAATTATTTGGTGGGGGACGAGTAGATCCTGAAGGAGAAGGAAAGGATGCAAATTCTCTCTCTACCTTGGGATTTCCTATCAATGATCTCCCTAGAGGAGCAACCCCTATGAAGAATATTCCATTGTCAGCTTTACCCAACTTCCATGGTTTATCCTCTGAAGATCCGGATGAATTTCTTTTTGAATTTGATATATTATGCAGAAGTTATGATTATGTTACTAATGCTTAGAAGTTGAAACTGTTTCCAGCAACATTAAAGGGAAATGCATTAAGATGGTTCATGAGCCTTGGAAGCCAGGTAATCACAACATGGGAACAGATGAAATTGAAATTTCTGCTTAAATATCAAGATTATTGTTGGACAAGAGAAAAGAGGGAGGAATTATTCAACATGGCACAAAAGTCAAACGAGAATTTGGAGGACTATGTGGAAAGACTGCAGTATAATTTGCAGAGATCTGATCATCCGAATGTAAGTAAAGAAATTCGTAAAACAATATTACTTAGAGGATTAAGGGACGATTGTTTAGACATGCTAAACATGCTTGGTAAAGGAGATATATCTAAAGAATCATATGATGAGATTTTTGAACTCTGTAAAATATGTTCAAGAGGAGTTGCAAGGAACAGAGCAAGTAACAGAGATCCCACTTATTCAAGAGTTCAGAAATCAGCCAGTGGGGGAGCAATAAGAGCTGAAATAGGTAATTTACTTGAAGAATTTAAAACTGAAATGTTAAGTTCTTTTGCTTCACAAATTGACACCTTGCAGGTTAAAAAGAAGCAGGCTGAAGTAGAAGCAGCTCTGGCTGTCTTTTGCCCTAAATTCAGAGATAAACATCCACTAAGGGAATGCCCATTGGACAAGATACCAATCTGCACCATTTTTGAGAAAGATCATGAAACACAACAATGTCCCTCTCTACCAGGAATAAAGGCAGCACTGCAGCCAACGGAAGAAGAAGCTGAAGCAGTTTATCTGCTAACAAAAAGAAGACAATGGCAACCAAGAGGACAAGGTATGAATTCTAGCATGCCATTTACATCTTCTAATAGTTGGAATAATTATCCTTCTTTCAGTCAGACAAATTACCCTCCCTTTAACCAAATGCAATACCCACCCTTTAATCAGATGAACTACCCACCCATGCAACAAACAAACCCTCCCTTTGTTGATCCTGCAATGTGGACTCCTTGGCCCCCACAACAGCCATCTTCTTTTAATCCATGGAATTCAAATTGGAGAAGCCAACAACTCCCGTATCCAAATCAATTCCCTCAATTTCAGCAACCACTGCCTCTACCATCAGGAGCTCCATCAAATAATCAAATGAGACCCCAACTACCTGTGCAACCAAATCCTAACCCCAATAATAAAGTTGTGGAAATCATTGATATTCAGAATCAGCGTACATTTTCTACTATGCAATGTAATGATATTCATTTGAGATCTGGGAAAATAGTAGAACCTATCATAGATGATATAACCTCTTCTGATTCTGATAAAGATGAAACTGAGAAACATAAGAAAGCACAACCACCCTCTAACAAGGGTGCTGAAACAGCAGAGCCACCATTCCCCGAGCGTTTAGTTTTAACTAAAACGGCTGAAACACCTGCTTTTAATCTTTTAGGGGAATTGCAAAACCTGTATGTTAAAATTCCACTTTTGCAGGCACTAAGAGATGTACCAATTTATGCCAGAACCATGAGGGACATTTATGTTAAGAAACCTGGTAGGAAGACTAAAGACCCCCTTACATTCCATGTTATGGGTGATCTATCTGCATTAATGTCTGGAAAAACCCCTCCTGTGAAATATGGTGACCCCAACCATCCTATTGTGATAGTTCAAATTGGTAAAACAATAATTCCTCAAGTTCTGGTAGATTTAGGTGTTGCAATAAACATTATGACTCTCGAAACTTCACAGTTGTTACAACTAAATAACACAATTAGAGATACACCAACCATCCTAGAGTTAGCTGACCGTTCTACAATTAAACCAGAAGGAATTGTTCAAGATCTAGTTATCTTGGTTGAATCCTGGAATTACCCAGCTGATTTTGTGGTATTACAAACTAAAACAAAGCTGGGGGGACACCCTTTAATTCTAGGAAGGCCATGGCTAACCACAGCCGATGCCTTTATCAGCTGTAGATCCGGTTCAATGACAATTTCTAATGGTTATGAAACTAAACATCTTACTCTTTATCCTCATGCTACACCTATAATTAATAATGAAAATTCTGTGTGGATGGATTATGATGATAATTCTATTCAGCCTATTTTAACTATCAGACAAGCCTTAACTCTTAAAGAAAACACAGAGGATGAAATAATTAATAATTTATTTGCGAACCTTCCTATGTAATTGCTGAAACACACAATCAATTGACTGCACTTTTCAAAACAGATACCCAGGAAAAGATTGAATCTGAAGATTTATCTCAGACATTAACCACCATCTCCTCTAAAAGCATAACAGTGGAAATCGAACCTGGCAAAACATTAAATATAAATCCTGATCTAACAGTTGCTGAAACACAGCAGTTAATGAAGTTATTACTTGAAAATAAGGAAGCATTCACATGGGATTACACGGATATGAAGGGAATCTCTCCTGAATTATGTACTCACCGAATTTATATTAAAGAAGGTTTCCGACCAGTCTGTCAACCCCAAAGACGAATGAACCCTAATTTAAGAGAAATTGTTAAAGAAGAACTTCAAAAATTGCTTAATGCAGGATTTATATACCCCATATCTGACAGTGAATGGGTTTCCCCATTGGTGATAGTCCCTAAGAAAAATGGGAAATGGAGAGTGTGTGTTGATTATAGAGCCTTAAACAAAGCTACTCAAAAGGACCACTTTCCTTTACCATTCATTGATCAGGTGTTGGATAGTCTGTCAGGAAAGAAATTCTTTTCCTTTTTAGATGGATTCAACGGGTATAACCAAATTAGAATTGCACCCCAAGACCAAGACAAGACCACTTTTACTAGTCCTTGGGGAACTTTTGCCTATAAAGTTCTTCCATTTCGACTATGTAATGCACCAACAACTTTTCAGAGGGCTGTTATAGGAATCTTTTCTAATATGCTGAATGACTCTATGGAAATATTTATGGATGATTTTACTCTTTATGGTGTGTCTTTTGAAGATGCATTACAAAATCTTGAGAAGGTACTTAAACATTATATACAAGCTCACCTCTCCCTAAGTATTGAAAAGTGTCATATGATGATGAGTGAAGGAGTAGTGCTTGGACATTTCATTTCATCTCAAGGTATTCAGGTAGACCCATCCAAAATACAGGTCATTCAGAACCTTCCTGTTCCTAAAACACAAAATGATGTGAGAATTTTTTTAGGACATGCTGGATATTACAGGAGATTTATTAAAAAAATTTCTAAGATAGCTTCTCCTTTATTTGTGTTTCTCATGAAAAATGCTGAATTTAAGTGGAGTAATCTTTGTCAGAAAGCCTTTGGAGAACTCAAGCATCAGTTATCTATTGCTCCTATTTTGAGAGGACCTGATTGGGCACTCCCCTTTCATATATCTTTTGATGCTTCAGACACTGCAGTTGGAGCTGTCTTGGGACAAGAAGAAAACCATCTTCCTTATGCTATCTATTTTATCAGTAAGAACATGACCCCTGCTGAGCTTAATTATACAGTTACTGAAAAGGAATTTCTTGCAGTAATTTATGCCATTAATAAATTTCGACATTACATCACTGGTTATCCTACTTTTTTCCACATTGATCACTTGGCTATTAAGTATTTAATGAAAAAATCTGTCACAAATGCTCGAGTTACCAGATGGTTATTGTTACTGCAGGAGTTTGATATTACAATTGTAGATCGGCCAGGTAAAGAAAATGTTGTGGCTGATTTCCTTTCATGGTTAAAAACTGATAATAATATTCCAGTAGATGATTCCTTTCCTGATGAGTATTTATTTGCAGTATCTGCTCACTCTCCTTGGTATGCAGACATTGCCAATTATTTGGTTGCAGGAAAGTTACCATCACACCTGTCACATAGGGAAAAGAGAAGAATTTTTTAACAAAGTGCCAGGTATAGCTGGATAAGCGGGTGTATTTTCTACACAAGGATTGACCAGGAAATCCGAAGATGCATCAGAGAGGATGAGGTGTACGACATACTAAAAGCTTGTCATGATGGCCCCTGCGGAGGGCATTTTGCTGATAAAATAATAGCACACAAAATTTTGAGGATGGGTTACTATTGGCCCTCATTGTTTAAAGACACAAAGAAATATGTGCAGACTTGTGACAATTGTCAGCGAATGGGTCAACCCAATCATAGAGATCAAATGCCATTAAACCCCCCGGTAGTACTCGAACCATTTGAAAGATGGGCCTTAGATTTCATAGGACCCATTAATCATCCATCCAATCAAAGAAATTATATATTAGTTTCTACAGATTATATGACTAAGTGGGTAGAGGCCAAAGCAATTATTAGAGCCAATGAAGAAGCTGTCCTAGCTTTCTTATTTGAGGAAATATTTGTTAGATTTGGAACTCTTAGAGAGCTGGTTATAGATGGAGGACCTCCCTTCAACTCTCATGGTTTTAAATCTACCCTTAAAAAATATCATATTCATCATAGAATGACTACACCATAACACCCCCAAGCCAATGGGCAGGTGGAAAGCACAAATAAAGTAATAGAAGCCATTCTAACTAAAACAGTGAAGGATAACCAGAAGGATTGGTCTCAAAGGCTCCCTGAAGCACTATGGGCTTATCGAACTACTTGGAGAAATACTACAGGATTTTCTCCCTATGAATTGGTTTATGGTAAAAGTGTTGTTTTTCCTGTGGAATTTCAAATCAAAACTTTAAGAACTGCTCTAGCTGTTAACCTTGATTTGACTGATGTGCAGATAGCTAGGTTGCAGTAGCTTCTTGAATTGGATGAAAAGAGATTAGATGCCATTCACCAGACAACCATGATTCAACAAAAAAGAATGAAGTGGCATGATAAAATTATCAAGCACAAGCAGTTCCAAAAAGGTAATTGGGCCTTATTGTATGACTCTCGGTTTGAAAATTTTCAAGGTAAGTTACATACAAGATGGCTTGGACCGTATGAAGTAGATGCTGTTTTTCCCAATGGAACAGTAAGACTTTTAACAATTGATGATTCTAAAACACCTCTACTAGTAAATGGTCATAGGCTTCACTTGTACCAGCGCCCTGTGTCTAAAGAAGATTTTAAGGCTGCTTGCATGACTGATACACATTATATTTTTCTAGGGGAGTCCTCTGCTCCTCACATCATTTAATTTTCTGCACTATATTTCTAGTATTAGATTAGATTTAAAACTAATAATCCCTGTCAAGGGTTGGCATGTTACAATTGTATTTTGTAGATTAAGGGGGAACTTACCAAGGAGGAAAATTTCATGAAGATCTAAGCTTCAATAAGAGAATCTTTGTCTCCCTTATCTTAATTCATTTCCTCATCTCCCAACAATTCTTTGTCACTTCTCCCTTTACCCCTTCTTCCCCTTTTTCATATCATTTTCCCTATTCTACCCACTATTGAAATACCATTCTTCAGTCAGCATTTTCCCTGTTCCATACTGCTAAAATATCATCCTTCAGCAAGTACTTCCCCAATTTTCCTAGTATTAAATCATCACATTTCAGCAACATTTCCCTTATTTTTCCATTGCTGAAACACCACTTTCAGCAACATGTCATCTATTTTTCTTTGCTGAAACACCACTCTCAGCATCCTGTCATTTATCTTCCCATCGTTAAAACACCCTTCCTTCCTTCTATTTCACAAGTTCTTCGGATTCCTCCTATGATTCAGCAGACTCTAGTATCATTCCCCTTATATGTCAGAGAATTATAAAAATCCTTCCATCAATATTAAGTCACTATGAACAAGCACTCTATACTTCGAATTACAGAACATAGGTAAATATAAGGTAAGTGGAATTTTTATGTAATACAGTTAAATCGTAGTATAAAGAGAAGATCTTTCCCATTATGATTATATCCCCCGTACATTCAAAACCATCATTTCACCGCACGTAGGGGGGGGATTTCTAAAATAAAAATCATCATTTCACCCCATGCAAACCACCGCCATTCTTTATACCTATTATTTCGACCGATACACCATGTTCTTAGTCGTAAACAATTACTCTGATCAAGTCTGGTGTTTCTGCTCTCTGCGCCTCTGCATTTGACTCAAGTTAGTAGCTATGGGAGGCCCGGCTATCAGACATGAGCCTGGCTCAATGGCTCTTCTCGAATTATTTTCGGAGGCTTACCAAATATTTCAGCGGGCAGGATGGATTACATATTTCGAGAGGCTAGGAGAATTTGATCCTCAGCAAGTTTTGGAGTTTGCGCAGAATTTTCAGGAGGATCACTCCATAGTCCAAGGGATCCGAATTTCGGTCACAGAAGAAGATATAGCACAAGTTTCGGGATTTCCGGTCACAGGTGCTCGGTGGTTTAGCAGGAAACAAATCATCCTAAACGCACAACAAGACTTCCTTCTTCCAGAGGAACAGGTTGAGATTAAAGGCCGTGGCATAGGTCTGCATTCAGTACCTCCCCCATGGCCAAAGGTAGCTGAATTTTTCAAGCACTATTTAACCTGCGAGGGGCGTTACCAGGTAGTTTATCAACACAATTTTGTTTTAATGAGCCATTTGCGGCATGGTCGACTAGTCAACATTCCTTATTATCTGCTTGGATGTATTAAAAATATGTCATATTACTGTAGACGGGTAAAATTCCCATCACTGTCCCTTACCCTTCATCGCCTGTGTCAATTATTAATTCAGAGGGGTTTTTCCCAACAAAACCCCCTCTAAATAACCCACCCTTAATTCTCGAACAAGCCCCCGAAATACCCCAAGAAGCTAAAATTCCCCAAGAAATCCCCGAAAGCTCTTACGAACGGCAACTGGAAGATATTCCCGACCCTCCATTGATTCCATCTTCAGAGCCAGTTGACCTGTCCCCAAGTCCATCTCATTTAGCAGAGTCATCCCATCCCACTATCCACATCCCTAGCGATGACTCTCAAGCTAAAACACCCCCATCACCCCCTACTCATAAAAGAAAGAGACGAATTGCAATAGTCTCTGTCTCAAAAAGGAAAACAAGGGCCACATCCCAAGCTGCCACCTCTTCTGATAACCCTTCTCCTAGAAAAGAATCTTCTCATAAAAAGAAAAAGAAAGTCACTGCTTTTTCCGCTTTCCTACCTAGGAGAAAAATGAAAACCACTGTTGAATCTGAAGTCATTCCCATTTCCCCTGACCTTGCAGCTATTCTGCTAAAACTTCATTCATCATCACCATTCCAAATTCTTGAATCATTACCCGTCTCATCCTGTGGCACTGCTCCACAAGAACCAGATGCCCAAGGTAATATGACATCATTTTCTACTCAAACAGTAACTACTCCACAAGAACCAGTTACTCACTCAGCAGCTGAAACACAAGAACCAACTGTTGAAGTGAAAAAATCAAACATCCAGTATGATAATATAAGGAAACCAGCTGTAGCTGAAACACAAGAACTAGCTATAGGTGCAGAACAACAATCAACTCCAGCAAAAGCAACCAACACATACGGTTCACTCACCATGGCATCTTTATTAGAGGAAAATGAATTTTTAAAGTCAGAATTAGAGGCCTACAAAAGAGAGTTGGTAACGGCAAGGGAAGCCTTTGATAAAGAGCTAAATCTCTACATGTTGGCACATACAACATCAGTACAAAAGAATGACCCATGTAAAGAATATATGTGCCATGAATATGGAAACATCTACCAACAGGCCGGATACAAGATAGTTAAAGTCCCAGTGCCTGAGGCATCCACATCAGTTGCAGTTAAGGAAGAATGCCCTACTGTCACACAAGAACCAGTAGGGCCTTCAAAAAGTCTAGAGAAAGAAATCAAGCCACAAATATCCTGCCCTGTATTAGTTAACTCAGCTACTTAGACTATGCCTCAGCCCATTACTTATAATGCCGAAACAAAAACTCCACCATGGAAAGAGTTGGAAATAATGAATAAGTGGAAGAAAAAATATGCTATTGATCAAGATAAAATTGTTCAACAGCATAAATTGGCTTGGCAAAATCAGATGTATTCCAACTAGGATAATTGGGAGCAGACACTTCAACAACTTAAGGATTCCAAGAAAGAAACTAAGGAGTTAAAAGATAAACTGGTCCTGATGTTTTCATTAATACAAAAATTGTTAGCCACGAGGAAACCTTCTTTGAATTATTCTCTGTTTCTTTCTGAATGTCTTGTTTATTTTCAGTTGAAAGCAATTAAGGACGGGAGACCTCATGAGTTGCTCACAGCGGAACAGTTTGTTAAAAAATTTGTTGAGGCCTCCGCTAGTGATCAACATCTATTATGTGAACTTTATCTTCATAATGAGGCTATGCCTGAAAGCAGAGAAGTCAACCTGAATCCGATTGTTGGTGATATACAGATTCGGGCATTTGTTTCCTTTCTTGCCAATCAAATCACATGGAAAACCGCTTTTCTCGCGGTTAGGCACAATGAGGATAATCGCCTCCTCTGGATAAGGACGGAACCTTCAAATCCAACCATTTTTGTAGCAGAATATCGTCAGTTTTTGCAAAAGCCAGGAATGAGCAGGTACATATAGCAATTGCAAGCCTTAGTACTCCGAGAGTGTCATCAGTTAATCAGGGTCAAAGAGACTGTTGCTTTGAAGGCAAACACCATGTTTTGGCAACAATCCTGTAAGGAGAGACAAGAGTATAATCCCTTTAGCCCCGATAATATTCAAACTGCACTATCCAGAATACCAAACTATATCATATGCATTCAGCAATGCGCCGAGAATTGGATTGGTTATCATTTTTCACTTCCCTGTCTTATGGATGCCAGCAGAACGATATCAGCCTCATCACAGATTAGCTAACAAAGACGAGGCAGCAGCATGGAAGAAATTGCAAAGTAACCAGGGATTCAAATCTTCAACAGAGGCCACCTTCCATAGTTATTGCTTGAGTAACTTGCATGCAAAGAGTCAGTACCCAGACTCTGACTCAGACTAAAAAGTTGCCTGAGGACATGCAACCCTTTCAGCTGGGGGGGATGTTATGACCTCACAATGTACCATTTTGTCCATACATTTTGACACCACTTTACTCTTTATAGTCCATATTTAAAAGTTTACATTATCATTTCCATCCATTTTATCCAAAGGTATATGAAATCCTTCTCTTTACTATGTATTTAATTTGTTTTGCATATAATTCCACATTACATTTATATTTAATCATTAATCGAAGATAGATAGTTGCTAAGACAAGTCTAAAAGATCGCAGATAATCTATGATAAGGATCGCGTTGCTGAAATAGTCGAACCTGTTGCTGAAACAGTCAATAGGCACGCAAATCCCGTAGCTGAGACAACTCGTGATTTCCGATCTTCAAAGTGTATTTTAAGAATGATGAAAACATGACGAAGATGAACAAGGGAAGCTGTTACACGAACCGTTTTGAAGCTAGTATTTTTGTACCTATTGTAACAACATTCCAGGATGGAAGAACAGAAAAGACCCTGTATTAAAACAAGAGATTAGATTTGGATAAAAATAGGATTTATCTGATGTAACTGTAATAGATGTCTCCTATTTAAAAAGATGATACATCATCATTAGAGGGGGGGATTGCAGGAGTACATTTCTTGAAGCAAGAAAGAGCCTCTGCTCTGTTGTAATGTATCATTTCTTGACAGATGAATAAAAGTCTATTTTGAGCGCTTCAATTTAATTTCTTTCCTCGGGGAATATTGTGAGAAGGATAGGGCCCGCCTTCATCACAAGATTCACCCAATTGCTCCTGTAGTCTGTTACTCTTTATGTTATTTGCACCTTAATTTAACCTTGTTTGCTGAAGAATTATTTATACAGTTCTGTGTTTCTTATCAAGCACTCTGTTTTCTTTAACACTGCATTAGTTTTATACCATTCATTCTTAAGAAGCTGAGAGTTACTTTATTTTCAGTTATTTTTTTATCAGATGAATGTGTGATAGATTGATATCGGGAAACGGGTGCTGAAGATTCATGTTTGAAGGAATAGGGTCCTGTTCTCCGTAGGTTGAACTTCTTTTTCCATAGTGTGATTGATATCAGGAAGCAGGTGCTGAAGATTCCTGTTTCAAGGGAATAGGGTCCTGCTTTCTGTGGATTGATCTTTTTCTACAGTGTGATTAATATCAGGCAACAGGTGGTTAACATTCCTGCTTGGAGGAATAGGGTCCTGTTCTCTGTTATGGTTGATTGATCTCCTTTTTCTGCAGAGTGATTTCCTTTCATTATTTTTCCTAGGATTCTTTTAATGAAGGTCTGCAATAGAGGGATTGTTTCTACTGTAACACAATTAGGCTTTAGCTTTGTTAAAGTAGGCTGTGAAAAGTTTCATTTGTGTGATTGATACTAGAACATTTCTTTGCTTTTGAAATTGAGCATATCTAGTGCGTTATTGTCTTTGGAATAAACAAACCTTCCTGGGTTGACAATTTATGTGGTGCTTGAATTGTTAAAACAATTAAAGCAACCAACAGTGGTGTGTTGACCAAAATAGCAGCCCCAGGATGAATATTTTTGTCTGCGCACAGATTTCCATATTTCACCTACGTCAATGGTGCAGCCTTGTAAAAGGCTGCATCGTTCACTATGTCACAATGGCAGGAGGTCGGTCTGCTGACTTAACTATATGCCCCGGGGTGTATATTTTTGTCAGCGCACTGCCCTCCTGACACCGTACATAGTCAATGGTGCGCTAATTTTTTTTCTAGAGCACCTCCCCTGGTGTGCTGAATATTATTAGGTGCACCAACACCGGTGCGATCCATAGAAAGATGCATCGAGACCAGTGCGTGGTTGTGTTTTTGGTGCACCGACTATTTTTTTAAATTTTTTTTCAAAAAAAAATTATATATGTATATTTCTAAATACATGTCTCATTTAATAAAAAAATTGTGTTTAATATGTCAATCATTCAAAGACGTGAAATGAGAGAAGAGGAGGAATAAAAACAACAAAAGGCAAAGCAGTATAACATGGTTTGCCCATGGGAGGTACGAGAGAGGGAGAGAGATGCGTACCCTCGCCCTATTACAACAAATATGCAGGGGCTTCTAAGGCAGGTAGGCCTCCTCAGGTTATATGAGGAGGCTACTTCCCTAAAGGGCCATAGTTTGTTTTTGAGACATCTTATCTGAAGGTGGAATGCCCAAAAACAGGTTTTCCGGGTTGGTATCAACCAGTGATACATGACCACTAAGGAGGGTATATATTTCATTACAGGGCTATCGAGGAGAGGGGTGGATTTTCCCTCGTTCCTAGAGGTTCCAGCTGGCTGTGTAGCAGGGAGCCAGTTAGCTTACTCCCATAGATACATTGGAGAAAATGTATTGTCTCTTGTAGAGTTTCGGGTTGTTGGAGGTCAGTTACATATTAGTGCATTTGGTAGGGAGGAGGTCCAGTGTCTCTCACTTATCAATTCAACCATTTCACACAACACCACTGATGACACTACAAGGAAAATACCCTCTAGTGGAGGTTATAAATGAGGTTTTTAGTGTTATACAATTGGCCAAAATTGTCAAAAAAGCATTTGATACAACATCCATTTATGGTTACGGAGGTTTTGGCGGAGCTTTTAACGGAAATTCAACACAACTAAAAAAAAATGGGTGGTCGGAGGTTATTACGAATGTTTTTTCATCATTGTGATACTTTGGATTTAACGCACCGGTGTGTACATGAATATGGCACCCCGGGGCTTCCTCAGTTGAACGAACGCACCAGGACGTTTAGGTGTAAAACAACACTGGCCGTAGTGTTGGTCATACAACGCATGGGTCCGTTCTAATTGGTCTTGGGATTTGTGTGATGCCCATAGGTTGTATCAACGCACTAGTGCATATGCCTTTATGATGCACTGGTGTGCTGTATCACAGAAAGGCACCAAGATTTATAATTGGTGTCAGTATTCGTGTGGTGCCCATGGATCATACAAATCTACCGGTGCTTATAGATACATAAACGCCCCGGTACACAATATCACACAAACGCACTGATATTTATAACTGGTATCAGTATTTGTGCGGTGCCCATAGATCGTATAGCGACATCGGTGCGTATGGACACATAAATGCACCGGTCGACAGTTACTGACACATACCAGTTTTCAATTTATTTTTTTTAGAAACATCGACTTGTGACAGTCCAATTATTGTGATTGTTTTAAATTCATTATTCATCAAAAGTCGACACATCTTATAACAATATTCATATTAATTACATTTTTATTAATGCATTTGAATGTGCTATTTTGATTAATTTGTTATATCATATCAGAATTATTGTGGTTTTTTGAGATTCATTATTCATCAAAAGTCGACACATATATATCTTATAACAATATTCATATGAATTAAATTTCTATTAGTGCATTTGAGAACGACAATGGAGAACGCAATAGAATAAATTAAAACATATTATATATATATATATATATATATATATATATTATATATATATATATGAATAAGATAGTCTTTATCATACAAAATGGGACAGTTATTCATATCCCTTTGTCTTTCAAATGGGACACTATGTCCATTACATTAAACAAAATGTCTGATTTCACAGACATATTTCAAAAAATAAAATGTCTTGCTTTGATATCCAAAAATAGTGATCATCATTCTTAGCTTGAATTGATGTCACTGCTAGAGCTACTTCCATGACGGGTTATTTTCAGGAATGTTTTGTTCGCAACGTTGATTGCTTTCTTCTTCTTCACCTTCCATCTACAAGTAGAAAAATAAACTAAAATGAGTGTATATACATTGGTAAGAATAATGAAAATTGCAATATTAAATAATATACATCAATGTAAATCAAAAAGAAAAATGATGTACCATAGCAACATTTGACTCGTAAACTATACACATTCTTTCAAAACCATGTACCATGCCATCTTTCAAAATTTCATCTGTTGGCGCAATTCCATACTTTGTTTCCTGCAAGTTTATACCCCACAAAAAATCATATATTTAATATAAATTTTTTTTTTTCTATTAATTATAGACGGAGCTAAGTAAAACAAGATCGATAGATGCTTACAAATTCCACAATTAAATTCTGATATGCCAACATATACTCACAGCCCATATTTAACCCAATTTCAATCAATTTGTCTGATGGTTCTTATTTGTATGTTAGCACCTATTTGAATACATTGAATGATTATTTTTGTAAAACAACTTAAAAAATACAAAAATGAAATATAGTTAAGTTGTTATAAGGAAGCAACAATTACTCACAAACTTAGAGATCAACCCTTTTCTTCCTTGTCGTCTTGTTTTATGTGCTGAATGGGTTCCATTTTCTTTTCTTTTCTGTAAGAAAATGATTGAAAATTAATATTTAATGCTAAATTGTTTATTTATTGTACTTAATGATTGAAAAATTCAATGATTACATATAAAATTTGAAGCACGTTGTTGTTGAGATGGCTCCTCCTGCGGTGCAATTTTGTCCATTTCTTTGACCATCTCCTTGTACACATTTTTGGACATTCCTACTGGCATATTTCTGATATCAGCTTGTTCATCTTTTGAGATTTTCATAATCTTCCTGAAAATGTAACATGACAATAAAATATTTAATTCTTATACTGATATATGAAAAGTAAATATAACAAAAGTGATATTTATAAATAATTCTAGACAAACATTTATAGGAATATTACTTTTTCATTCCTTCTTTTTTGTTGTTGTATGTTTTTGCTATTAAAAGTCTGACATGTCTCATTGACCAATTCTCTGGAAACTCTTCCTGTAGTTTAGATAAAATTTGGTTCTTGGAATCATTGGATTGATTTTTGCATTGTAAGTGGAAAGAATGTATATACATTAGTTCCACTAGATCCTTCAAACTTTTGTAAAAATTTTTCCCCCTTTCGTTAACTTCCAACACCACTCCAAATGAGCTAAGGAGAAATTCATTTTCATTTGCATGTTCTATTTTTTTCTCTTTTCTTAGAACAACATTCTTTTTCTGAGTTGTTGGTCCCCATAGAACATTAAATAGATGTGAATTAGTAGACTGTTTGACACATGTTATCTAATAATTTTAAGTATATTATTAATGATAATTAAAAAAAGAAACTCATATTGGATCGATAATATTTTTTTCATTCACCTGATTCATCCTTTTGCAATTTTTCCATTAAACTTTTACATTCTTCTGGTCCTAGATAAAAAATAATCATATCGAGCTTCATCATTTTGTGTCTCTACATGATACACAATAAACAATACATATTAGTTAAACTTATATATAGTTCAAAAATAATAATTTTTATAAATAATTTACAAAGAACTTGCCTTTTTTTCTTTTCTTAATGTGTTAGCAGTATTTTTGTTAGTTAATCTCTTGTCAGTCATTTCTTTATCAATCGAAAACCTGTACCATATCATTCATTAATATATTTATTAATAAATTCTCAACTTTTCAGGTAGAAAATAAATCTCAAGACACCAGTGCGCTTTTGATGAGGTATGCACCGCATTCGGTGCATGGGTATATTAAAAACGCACCACAAAATAGTATAATAGACCGTATGGTGCGTTGAGTATTATAAACACACTGCAAAAAAGTGTAATAGCCAGTACGGTGTGTGGGGTCTTAAAAACGCACCGGAAAAATGGTGTAATACATTGTATGGTGCTATCCTCGTTACATGGAGCACCCGTGCCCTATTTCAGATATGGCGCACAGATTTAGAAAATAAGTTTTCAAATTTTTTACTACACAGTACTTGCGCGTTGTGCTTCATAATACAATGCACCGGTGCGGTAGCGTGCGCAGGGCGCACCGATAAAGAAAAATCCATTTTTTCCAAAAATTCATGCAATGGCCGAATAGATTGGGATCCGATTATGCAAGTCGTCCTGTGGGTTGGACGTCAATATAAAATGAAAAATCCTAATTCAGAAATCACAGAAACAGGGAGAAGAAAGGGAAAAAAACAAAAAAATGAAGGATTTAGGGTAAAAATGGATAAAACTGCAGAAAAAGTAAAAAAATGCAGAAAAAAGTAAAAAAAAATAATCAAATTTAATCACGAGATGGTTTGAAATTCTATGATATAGGGTTTGAATCACCAGAGGTTTGGTTTCTAATTGTTTGAATACTTCTGTTTGAACGTATTTCGCTGCTCCATAGTGTCCTCGTGCTCTCTTGCTCTAGGTCTGTCTCCTGCAAATATCTGGCTAAACATTTTAGCAAAAATAGTGAAATAATGAAAAGTGTTTTATATTTAAGAATCATTTTATGAAATTAGATTTTTGAAAATATTTTTCCACCCATTTTTCAAATTGCAGTTTTTTTTTTTCACTTAAAGAAAATAGAGTTGCGTTTTTTTTTATTTGCGTTTATTCATTACTGGTGCGGAAGAGTTGGGAAGCACCGGGGCGTCTTCATAATACGACGCACCGGTGCCTGTTATGATGATAAGCACATCAAACTGTATAAAGTTTTTTTTTGTATGTAAGATCATAATAAAATAATGATAATTCTAAAGTACATGAATTTATTTTCATTATTTTCTAAACTTTATTATGTTACAAAAATTCATATTATTCTAGATTTGTTATTTTACAATTATTTGCAAATTTACAAATTTAAATATTTTAATAAAATCATTTCACATTAATACAATTAAAATTTTCACATTAATAGAATTAAAATTTTACAAATATTTTACATACAATTACAATTAAAATTACATTTACAATTAGAATTAGAATTAAAATTACAATTTTATATTAATTTCACATACATGAATTACGATTAGAATTAGAATTAGAATTTTAATTTTACATACAATTACATTTACAATTTTACATAGAATTACATTTACAACTAGCAATTGCACCATATGTTGCAAAGGAAACGCTGTAAAGAGTAATCTAGCACTTTTCAAATTCTAACGTTTTTGTTTTCTAAAATAGGTGAAGTGCATCACAACTTCATGATATTAACTATAAAAATCTGCATACTAAAATGTAAAAATTTAACAACAATAAACCTTGGATGTGTAGAGCCTTATGGTTATATTGAAAATTCTATTATCATTCACTGCAGTTTGGAACCTCATCAAACTCATGGGAATGTTGCCAGATAGATGATTGTGAGAGAAATCCAAGCTCTCTAGCTTTGTCAAATTGCCAAGAAAAGCAGGAATTGAACCTGTCAACAGATTATTATGCAGCCATAATTTCTCCAGGTTTGATAACATGCATCTCTGTGTAAAAGTACAGAAGGTAATAGACCAGCAGTTTAAATGTAAATTTTCCACATTAAAGCTAAATGGAATTAGGTAGCTGCCTCAACCTTTTGTAACTAATGTGAATTTCAAAGTTTTTCAGGTTAACAAGCATTCCTAGCTGTGCCGGGACGGACCCCATGAGGTTGTTCTCCCACAACACCAAGGTTTCCATATCCATCAGATTTGCAATTTTTTCAGGAATTGTTCCATTCAGCTGATTGGTTGAAAAGTCCAAAGATTTTATGCTCCTCAGCCCTTCAATATTATGTGAGATTTCTCCAGACAACTAGTTTCCCCATAGATATAGTTTTGTAATCTTTGACAACCTCATCAAACTCGTGGGAATGTTGCCAGATAGATGATTGTGAGAGAAATCCAAGCTCTCCAGCTTTGTCACATTGCCGAGAAAAGCAGGAATTGAACCTGTCAGTAGATTATTATCCAACCAGAATGTCTCCAGGTTCGATAACATGCATCTCTGCGTAAAAGTACAGAAGGTAATAGACCAGCAGTTTAAATGTAAATTTTCCACATTAAAGTTAAATGGAATTAGGTAGCTGCCTCAACCTTTTCTAACCAATGTGAATTTCAAAGAACATGAAGCACAAATGAAACTTGAAGCATGAATAAAACTTGGATGCAACGTTTTCTACATTTTAACTTGGAACAAGATCTCGAGAAAGGCCCTAGCATTCCATAGATTACTTACATTGATAAGGTTGGCCTCAGGGCATTATGCTATGAAAACCACTGCTAAATTACTTGTGAATCAATCTATTTTGAATCCACTTGACCCTTGGAAAGGCCTTGTGTGCTAACCACACTAAAACTGGAGCAGCTGCCCCACCCAAGAAGAACCAATTTAACTGGGGATACACTCCAAGCTTGCCAAATATCCTCTCTGGACCAGCCAAACCCCATATGACTGATGCATCATAGAACACATGATCATTGGGACGTGTCCATGGGCTACTTGCAGGCAAAATAGCTGTTTGGCATATATCTTTCACTGACCCCAACATCCACCATGCAACTCCTAGGTTAACTGTTCCAACCACTAATGTGCTTATAAACTGCATTTCATCCACAATAGACCAGTAAACAGAAAAGAACAAATGTGGGCAGCCATTAACTTGATCTAAAGAACGTTCTGCAATGGAAAATTCATTCTAATTTTCTCAAAAATGGAATACCTTGTTCTAAAGAATTCTAATGTGTATCTATAATATAGTGTGTTTATATATGATGTGTATGGAAAGTTTCAAATTTGCAATTTTTTCAGGAATTGTTCCATTCAGCTGATTAGTTGAAAAGTCCAAAGATTTTATGCTCCTCAACCCTTCAATATTATGCGGGATTTCTCGAGATAGCTGGTTTCCCCATAGACATAGTTCTGTAATATTTGACAACCTCATCAAACTCGTGGGAATGTTGCCAGATAGATGATTGTGTGAGAAATCCAAGCTCTCCAGCTTTGTCACATTGCTGAGAAAAGTAGGAATTGAACCTGTCAGCAGATTATTATGCAGCAGGTTCGATAACATGCATCTCTGTGTAAAAGTACAGAAGGTAACAGACCAGCAGTTTAAATGTATATTTGCCACATTAAAGTTAAATGCAATTAGGTAGCTGCCTCAACCTTTTCTAACCAATGTGAATTTCAAAGTTTTTCAGGTTAGCAAGAATTCGTAGCTGTGCAAGGACGGACCCCATGAGGTTGTTCTCCCACAATGCCAAGGTTTCCATATCCATCAAATTTGCAATTTGTTTAGGAATTGTTCCATTCAGCTGATTGGTTGAAAAGTCCAAAGATTTTATGTTCCTCAACCCTTCAATATTATACGGGATTTCTCCAGACAGCTGGTTTCCCCATAGATATAAACTCCCCCAAAAATGCCAAAGCCTAACACCAGTTCCTTTGACACAGACAGAATAAACACCTCAATTTTTTTTTTCCAATCATCTGATAAATAAAAACCTAGTTTTCTGGAGCAGTTAATGGTCCACAATGATAGGAAAAATAACGTTTAATTTGGTAGAACAATGGCTATTACTTATTTTATAATTATTTGTGCTTCAATATGAAATTCCCATCTGGACCTTTATGGATTGTTAAAATGGTATTAGAATTGCAGAGTAGAAAAAACAAGATCTGGGTGAGTGCCATAAGCATGAGGATATATATATATATATATATATATAAAACTTTGAAGGAGAGTGAGTATTTTGAACATAGCATACCTGTACAAGGAACATATACCATGGTGGGATTTTCATGTAATGGTCGAGCTTGAAGTCTGATAGCAAAGCAATTGTCCCAATCGAAGTAGCACCTGTTTGGTCACATCTGGATGAGGGTATTTTTCATATATATATTTCAGGAATGACTCTGCACTTTTCTCCCCATCCAACTTTACTGTGTTTATCTTTTCTTTTATTCTTTCTGCACTGCCCTTGCAGTTTTCTGCGTGTTCTCTGGTCTCCTTCTCAACTACTCCCTCTTGGTGTTTTTTGACTGCTTTAGAAGAATATATGTACCATTCATAAATTTAAATCCATGTAGACATGATGGCAAGTACATTCTTGATGCTCTAAAAGTGGTAGGGATCAGCTTTCTTCTCCATTTTCAGAACAGAGGAATATGATTTCCCAATCCTGCTCAATGCAATGGCCTCGTTCTCCAAATGCTTTTCTTCTGTAACATGAAGGGAAACAATGCAATAGTCTATGGCTTCATAGATTATGTCCATATCGCCACACATTTCCTTCTCCAGCAACTCTTCTCCTTGAATGCGCTGCCTGGATTGCTTCACACAACGTTTGGTAATTGAAAACCTCAATTTTTAAATCTGCTACTTGTTTCACCACTTCCTTACCCATGGAAGCAGTACCGATGAGGGTTTTAGCTCGTTCAAGAGGTCCATAAAAGTCACGCTTTGCATTCAAACATTTCTTGTAACCATCCCGGTCAGATAATTCTTGACTCGTCAGGGATTTAGTGCCCCGTCAAAATATGAACTCTGCATGGATTCTATAAAGAATAGAGCCAATTATTCTCCTCCCTGCCCACTTTGTTTTAGAGCTTCCCACAGTCTCGCAGAGAACTTTGAGGACAGGCTCAAAACTTGTGGAGTGATCACTAGAAATCTGATCAGAAGACCACTGAACTATTTTGGAAGTAGACCAGAGTGCGCCCAGCGTGCAGAAAGTGAGTCTCGCACAGGAGAAGAAAATGAGGTCAAAAACCCTAACGAAGTTCTGATGTTTATTAATATATATTTTCCTGTAACTGATTAAAAATGTAACAGATTTTAATCCAAGTTAGAGATGATTTGAATCGTCTAACATTAAAAATCAAGAGCTCACAATGGTACACGTAGCGATTTAGGAAAATTGTTTTCAAATAGGTACGCTTTACAGCGTAATTACAATTAAAATTTTACAAATATTTTACATACAATTACAATTAAAATTACATTTACATTTAGAATTAGAATTAGAATTAGAATTTTAAATTAATTTCTGTATTGTTCCAAATCTGGAAATTGAGCAATATTTGACAAAATATTGGTTATACAGCGTCAAAAAATCTCATAACAGATGTTATAATGCAGATCCTTCAGTAAATACAACAGCAGTAGCCTTATACAACGTTTTATGAGAAAAAAGGCGGGGAAAAGCAGTGATTTTGGCCCTAAAATGAGTGTATATCCAAATATATACATAAAAATAAGAGAAATGGTGGGAGGTTATTTCATATTATGTTATGAGGGACCTCTGCTCCAAATTTCAGCTCAAACCAATAATTATAGCTAAGTTAAACAGTTCCTCCTTCCCAAACTAGGCTAGAAAACCTTGATTTCCCATGGCTTAAATTATGCAGAAAATGGCTGAAGCATGCAGAGCGTAATTTCTGAGGGTTTTAACTGAAATAATGTTATAACATCAGTATGGCAACTTATAATATGAAACATATGGTTTACATTAGGAAAAACAAAGATTTATACAAAGAAAGGCCTCCAAATGAGGTGCTGCAACCATGCAATGAGACAGAAGAGCTGAATAGCATAATTTACAGGTGGCTGAAGCAGTGTCTCATTATATTTTAGATCTACAATATATCTAAACAGAAAATCATAGATAAGAATGGGATCTATATTCAAAAATATCTTTTTGGTACATTCCCCTTGGGGATCTTAGCAAAAGATGAATAACAATGAATAGATTTGAGATCTACAACATAGATTTGTAGTAATCTTCAAAAATTTCTGAAGAATATGATGCACAACAGATCAGATCTGAAATAGGACATGGATTAGTTGGCCAATGCACGGATCACCTTAGTGAAGGAAAGGAACCCTTTCACCGGAGATCTCTCCTCCAAACTGATGCAAAACCCACACTGCAACTTTGCCTGCAAAAAGGATGCATCTTCTGAAGCTAGCTATGTAGATGAAGTAAATTACACTTTGGCCTCATGCCCAGATAAGAATCTGAAGCTCTTGTGATATATAACACTCTTGCCAATGGGTTAGAAGACTTTCCCAGTGAAAAGAGGGGCTAGATATGCATAGATATGAGAAGATCTATCTTCCACTTGCTATAGCTCACTTAGACAATGGAAACCCTCATTGGATTTACGTTTCCAAAGAGAGATGGAGCTTGGCCAATGCAAAATAGTGGACCAATGCAGCACAATCTCCTCCAAGAGACCCTCAAGGAAGGAGGAGGAATTCCTAAATAGGAAATTCCTTTCTGTAGCTAAACAGCCAAGAGAGTTTGAGTTGCTCAAGCAATCTCAAAATCACATGATCATCAACAACCTTTTCCTTGAGTCTTCTCCTTCCTTTTATAAGATGAGGATGTGCAAAACCCTAAACCACCTCAAATGAATTAGCCCCTTTCACATTGGATCCTCCTTCTAGAACTCCGCTGGGTCTTCAAAGTGGTTCAATGTATCTAGTCTACTTGGTGATTTGTTCCTATTGACCTGGTCAAGTGGCTCAATCTTGTTCACACACAAGGGGCTTTGATTAAGAAAGCCCTGATTTGTCTCTGTTCACATTGGGCATTGATTTATTCTCATGTTTTAGGAGTTTTTCATGTCCTCCTTTACATTTTATTCATCAATAAATAAAATTAAAACAAAATGAAAGGTTCCTATTAGCTTGGGCTAATTAGGAACATTATAGTCCTCCCCTCCAAAATTGTTGCTTGCCCTCAAGCAACTGCAAGGTGAGTGCTGCAAAATTTTCTCCTTGGTGACACCAACATAATATAAGCTTCCTCCATAAGCCAATTTCTCACTAATCCATCCATGTCTTTCTCCTCCAATGTTCTCATGAGATGCAAATAACTCATCCCATAAGGAGACAATAGATCATATAAGACAAACATGGTTTACCCCCATGCTCTCCCTGAAACAAGAAAACATAAAGTACATGGAGAGTAGCCATTCCATGAGGCACACGCCATCCTTCCTTCTTTCCCCATACATCCCCATAGCATTACAAGTACATTATTAAGATAGGGAATCAAAACAATGTGCTTGAAAACATAAAATTGCACATATGGGGGCGGGTCATAGTCCCACATGTGGAACCAACACAATGTATCCCATGCTTGCATCAAATGTAGATATGGTAAGTGGTTTTCCCACCACTTAATTGCTGGCCGCACCATATCACCATGGCTGAAAGTGTGATATATGTTTGGTGCTTTGGGGAAGCATCCATCATCCTACAAAATCTCCCTTTTCCTCTCAAGGGAGTGGCCCAAATCAGAAATTTTTGGGGCCCAATATTGGCCAAGAGGCTCACATGATATAACATTCCTTCTTGGAGCCATGACCTGCAAAAACATGGTGCAAGAATGCATGAAATTAGAATATAAAGAATATCTAACATGATCATGTTCTTCACTAATAATCCTTCCCCCATCAATGGAATGGTGCATGGATCTATTCTCTTCCTTAAAAGAAGAAAGAGTGGGCTGATTTAATTCTTCCTTTTTGAATCCTTCCATGCCAAAGGTCTCATATGGAAAGTTTCCCTTCCCATGCTGCTTCAAACCATAGTATAACAAGGGGCCATCCCACCACTTGTTTGTTGCAATAAGCTTCTTCAAAGCTCGGAAATGATAGAGGATAATGAGTGTTGGCTGAATGGAATTCAAGCAACACATTTCAAGCTCCAATTTCTCCCATGTAAGAGACTTCCTTTCATGACACAAACTCAATACATGACCCTTTGCATAAGAGAACACAATACATAATGCAATAGCCATATAAGGTTCCATCCTCTTCTTGAAATACAAATGAATATGGGGAATTTCACTCCCAATAGATACATTCATCCAATGTATCATTCCTCCCCTCATGTTTATAATAAATATTGGAGCATCATTAACATCATGATATAAACATGCTCCCATATGCCATTTCATGAGAAGGTTACATCTTCTCCCAACCCAAAGTACATACGTGATTATGATATTCATTCTAAATAGAAATACATGTATATACAACATGAAAACAAGTAGATGTATGGACATGAAATTCAACATGGAGTATCCGTACTCTCTCCTCATCAACCAAAAAAAACATGCCTTCTTCTTATGCATTATTTTCTTGAAACACAAGGCATGAGACAAGAAATTAAAAAACCTTGGGTGGTACCCAAACTCACCCAATAAGAACTAGCACATGTGATCTCCTCCCTGCTTAAGATCTAGATGTGGTAAGTGGTTTGCATGCCACTGACTTGCTGCTCTTCTCATTTCACCATGGCTGAAAGTGAAATGTATATTTGGGGCTTTAGGGAAGAACCCATCATATTGCATCACCTCCCTTAGCCCATCAAGGGAGTGGCCATGTTTGAAAATAATCTTGGCCCATAGTTGGCCATGAAGCTTGTAAGGTAAAACACATTCCCCTTAGGAGTTATGGCCTGCAAATATAAAGTAAGAGAATACATGCAATCATAAAATAGTATGTGATTTACATAAGCATGCTTCTTACCCAAAGTCTCGAATGTTGTGTTGGCTTCCCTCTTAGAAAGAGATGGCATTGATGCACAAGGTTGAGGGAACACTTTGCTCTTCTGCTCATCATGGGAACTCCTTGGTGGAATTCCTTCAAGTAAGGAGACATCAAGGCATAGATCATGGAAGGATGTATGGACTGATGTGTCCTTTATTTGCTTGAATAGATCTCTTTCCCTTCTTCTTGCATCAATATGCTGAAATAAAGAGGGACAAATGTTTCTTACCATGTGAATCTTGCCCTCATATTTTCCTTCTGCAATCTTCAGGGTCTCATTCCTTGATAATGATGGCACATGCTGCCCATAGATGGTGCCATAATCTTCATATAATGAGACATCCTCAATGAGAGATGACTGAATACATAAGTGGGGAAGACTCTCCATGCTTCTGCTATGCAATCCAATCACCTTCCTAGGTGTTTCAACCTTTGCAATGGATAGGAATGAGGCTGGCCCTCTTCCTCATCTCCTCTTTGTGTCCTCATGGTTTTACACCCTTTGCATTTCAAGGGATTTTGAAATGAAATCCCTTTGATATCTTCAAGAAAACACCTCTCCTCTTTGTCCTTTCACAGTGCAGTGCAACTTTGTTGCTCTAACCCAGTAGCATACAGAAATGTAGATCTCTTCATACAATGTGCTCAAATGACAACAGATGTGTTTTTAATTATAACTTGGTGGGATGTAGAAGCAAGAGCTTCTTCTGCAACTGTGTAGTCTTCCTCCATTACTGAAGGCTGCTCTCCCAAGATTGTGCCAGCACTAGTACAAGTTTCCACCCTTTCAATCTCCTTGAGATCTTCTTCAATACCCTTCAAGGTCTGGAAAAGGAGCAGGGAGATCTCCTCTTCTGTCATTTTTCCAAGTGGTGGAGCCATGCTCTTGTTTTTTCTGTACAATGCATCTTCTTTGTGAGGTTAGAAAGTGCATGGATCTTCCTCTCCTTCTTGAAACCTTCTATAGGTCTCATTGCAACCTTCTTCTCCTTGAAACCCTCTAGGAGTTTCATTCTCTTCATTTTTCTCCTTTGTATGTATATCCTCTTTTAAGGGGCTCTTCATGGATCTAGAATATGATGAGGTAAAACTCATATTATTCAACATTCTGAACTCTGATTCTTTGCTATAAAGTTCCTTCTTCAGGAATATCAAAATTCTATTCCAGAGATTGACTGCAGGGGCATTTACTATATATGTCACCTTTGAAGAAACGATGAGATCCAAAGGCTACTTGGCCATCTATAGAATCTGTCTATAGAGCTTGAAATATTCCCCTTCAGGGATTCAACACTTTGGCTTGAAGCCACAGGCTGAGCCAAAGATCATGCTCTGATACCACTGTAATGTTCCAAATCTGAAACTCTGCAATGAATAAGCCATATAACGGTCTTGTTATGATGAATAAGCTTAAAATATGTATAAGAAACACATATAAATCATTTTTAGTTACATCAGAAACTTGGATTTCATTTCATGATCCAGAAAGTGGGGAAAAAGGGGATTTTATGACATAAAAAGGTCATTTTCAGAAAATGGCATAAAAATAAGCAGGGAAAATGGTTGGATATGATACCTTAGGTCAAGAAGGACCGAAAATTCGAAATTAAGCTCAAAATAATGCTTCTAGCTATATTAAAAAACTCCTCCTTTACCAACTAGGCTAGAAAATAATGATTTCCCATGACTTTACTAAACATAAATTTCTGAATGCAGTGAGAGCATAATGCCCATGAGGGTTTCTACAAAAAATGATGAAATAATACTTATTTGAAACTTATATTGATCAAACAACAAATAAATGGAGATTTAATCACTTATACAATAGAAACAAACAACCGACAAGGGTTTCCGGCAAAATGCATAAATAACAAGTACTGCAGAAATAATGCAGTTACTACATATTTGTATTATAAATGACTGAATATGACATGAAATAGCTGAAAAATACAGAAATATGGCCCTAGGCCTCCTTCTTAGAACTCCCAGAGGGAAAAGAGCACCTCCTCCTCTAAGACAAGCATAAAATCAAAGGATGCAGCTGTGCTGCTACTGCTGCTGCATCAAGGATGCAATTTTTTGAATATGACTGCACTGTAGCTAAATGTAGATGAATGGCCTCAATCCAAATACAAAAATGAAGCTCTAATCCTTCCCTCTTGATCCCTTAAGCAAGCTGATCTAAAGAGAGGATGGAATTCCCGCACGGGAATTCTTTACGCTAAGCAGTGCAGCAACTCTGGCTAAACAGATGAAGCATGCAAATGGTATCTAGACCAAAATATATGAATACATGAATGATCCTCCTTTGATGCTATGCCTTCCTTTTATCTTTGGTGAGCCTCCTCACCCCAGACCCCACATAATGTTGAGGTGACTTCTTCATGAAGCTTCCTTTTTCAAAACTGCGCTGCCCTAGCTTGCTTCCCTCCTCTTGTGGCTGCGCTGTTGACTTGGTCAACTCATCCACCTCCAATGCTTCTTTCCACACTAAAGATCTTCAATCTAGTTTACTTATGTGTCTTAGGCTGATCCTTGTTCACATTGAACCGATTTTCTTAGGTGATTTCTTCCTCCTCAAGAATGCATGTTGACTTAGTCAAACTTGACTATGTCCTCATCTATTTGGCCCATTTTCACACTTGTAAGTGTAAAGTTCAACTCCTGAAGTGGTCCCCTTCCTTATTAAGGTGGAAATTATTCATATTTTTATTTTTCATGGGCCTCCTTACCCATTTATTCCTTTCCTAAGTGAAAGTAGCAAAATCTAATGTTCCAATTTGCTTGTTACAAAATTGGGAACATTACAATTTCACATACACGAATTACGATTAGAATTAGAATTAGAATTTTATTTTTTCATAGAATTACATTTACAATTTTACATAGAATTACATTTACAATTACAATTACAATTTTACAAATATTTTACATACAATTCAATTAAAATTAAAATTACAAATACAAATACAATTTTAGAATTTTACATACATTTACATTTATGGTTTTACATAGAATTACATTTAAATTTACAATTACAATTTTACAAATATTTGACATACAATTCAATTAAAATTACAATTACAAATACAATTACAATTTTAGAATTTTACATACAATTAGAATTACAATTACAATTTTACAAATTTTCATATATAAAATTACAATCATTTCACAATAAAATAAAATAAATATTACAATTACAATTAAAATTTTACATTAATAAATATTTTACATACAATTACACTTAAAATTACAATTAGAACAAATACAAATACAATTTTACAATTTTACATACAATTAAAGTTTAAATTTCATTTACAATCATGACATAATATTTAATAAATATCATGGTCATTTAATATTAAATTAATTAATAAAAATCATCACGATCATGATAACCATCGTACAAACATCATATTCAACTAAAAAACACATTCAAACATCAAATTAACATTATATATTAACATCATCACAACACAACATCAAATATACATCTCATGTCAAATAACTCATGTTGTCACATATACAGATCTATCTGCAAGATAAACATTAAATGAACATATCTAACATGGCCTAACAATATGCGCCACATCATGATGATCACCAACATGTAAATTAAGTAGAACTGCAACATGAACATAAAATACATGGACCATATATATATATATATATATATATATATGTATATATAACTGAATAATGTTAAAAATATACAACCGTAATATAAATGTCATGGATCAGCTGGTGGTAGTATAACAACATCAATAGTAGTACAAGTGGAGGCAGCCTGCTCAGTAAAGGTTGCAGCCCCGACGATGGATGGTCGAGCCTGATCATGATCATGATCACTAGTACTGATGGATGCATCAGCTGGTGGTACTAGTACAACATCAATATAAGCAATAGTAGTGGAGGCCGGCTTAGTCAATAGTGTAGCCTCGACAGTCGATGGTCCAGCCTGCTCATGATCATGACTAATATTGATGGATGGCACTGCAGGCTGCTGACTCGACGTGGCGGATGGCCCAACCTCATCTCCATGATGAATACTAGATGCTGCTAGTGAATCAGCCTCATGCTCATCAGGCATGGCGCAAGGTGAACGATCATGATATGCATGTGAGTCGCTGCTCATGGACTGTCCATCACGTGTCGCGGCTCGACTAGTATGCCTATAGCTATGGACAATCCTCCTTAGTCATGTAATAGCTGTCGTAGCTCCTACGACATGCCACATCAGGCCATACAAGTCACGCGACATGCTCTCCACATCCGGAACAACCTATCATCATCTTGTATGTCTCTGTAATGAGCGGGCCTGATGCCCGCATCAATAATCAATGCACAGAGTTGGTTTCCCAACTCCATCCTATATCTAGTCTCAGGTCGACTGTGCCTAGCAAAAGGCGATACCGCTGCACCATGAGCAGGAGTATGTCTCTCTGCTGCACCGACCTCATCCTGATCATGATCATCCTCGGCATCGGCCATGTCTTAATCGTCATCAGGATTGACACCTAGCTCATGTGGTGGATCCGACATCTCCTCACCATCAAAAGAGTCAATGTTTGCAAAATATATACAAGTACACAACAATAATTAGACAATTTCATTACAGAAATTAATAAAAACAAGTTAAAGAACATGTTATAATAAATATAAATAAAACAATACTAATATTACCTCTATCATCTTGCGGCTCATCATTTGTGAAGAGGATGTTGGGACACCCTTGCCAATATAATCCAACATAAGGACATGGGACCAAAATGAAGGCATGAAAACCCTCAACATTGGCTAGTAAGTCCAGTGCATCATGCAATATCCTGGCTGGAAACATAGTGTCTCTCCTCTTGGGCATCATATGCCCCCACATGTGCATCCGGGCCTCGAACATCGACCTACGAGGTTGTCGAACAAAAATAGGTCTCATCTCGGGAAACCTCTCAAAAAATAAACAAAAGGGAAGTTGACCCTCCCTTGTGCATGAGCACGACATCTATCTAAGGCTGTACACAATTTTCGCAAAAAAGTGGCAGACCACCTGACAAGTCGTGGCTGTTGTAGTAAAGAATCAACATAATATAAAAGTGACCAACTAATGCGTTGCCTGTCACTGGCGTTGTGCGAAATGGTAAAAATGATAAGTGAGAGGCACCACACATCCTGTCTACCAAATGCACCTATACATAATTGACCTCCAGGTACCTGAAACTTTGAAGGAGACAATACATGTGCTCCAATGTATCTCTGGAAGTAAACTAACTGACTTCCTGGTACACAACCAGCTGGAACATTTGGGAATGAGGGAAAATCCACCCCTCTCCTCGATAGTCCTGTAGTAAAATAAATATCCCTCCTCGGTGGGTGTGTACACTACTTGTGAGATAACCTAGAAAGCACTGGGTGGGCATTCCCACCTGTGGATAAGATATCTAAATACACTATGGTCTTCAAGTGGCCTCCTCCTTTTTTTTTTTTAGCAGGGAAGCTTTCACCTCTCTCAAGGGTCCCTGATGCCTCTATTGTAATGGTGAAGAGTGCCATCTCTCCCTCTTGGAACTCATTGGTGAATCATGCTACTTTTATTCAACTTTCATTGTTTCTTTATTGTTCCTCTATTCTCTGAATCTGGTGGCTTATATTCAATATTTTTTTATTAAAATAAACATGTATTGAATACATACATACATACATATATATATATATATAGTTTTTTTTTTGAAAAAAAACGGGGCCAGTAATTCTTGTCTAAACAGTGCGCACAGTGCGGCTCATTTTTGCTTATAATTCTGATGCCTACTGGCAAGCCCGGCACTTTGCGGCCTCGATGGAGTTTTCTATTTTCAGCACCATTGACTATAATCTGGGTTAGAATAGCGGTGCTGTGGCTAAAAATATATACCCTGAGCGTATAAGTGTGTTTTGATTTCTTAACAATTACATAATCGTGATGCGGTATTTTACTGACCAACCACTGATAACCCTCTCACGGAATGAAAAATATGGTGTAATGCAACATAAAGTTTGAATGTCATATTTGCTGGATTTCCTAAATTAAGCGGTGCACTGACTAAATAGTGCGCATCTTATTACAAACAATTGTGAGGGCATACATTTATTTGCCCCGAAGCGTGGTGTGGATATCGTTAGCACTAGTGGCGGTGGACGATAAATTTTTCTGACGATATAGTAATTGGGTGAGAACGTGGCTCTGACGCATTGTAGCGACAATTTTTTGACGTTGTTCGAATTTTCTAATCACTAAAAGTATTAATGCAACGAGAAAAAAACCAAGAAAAATACACCACGCATTTTAAAGTACAATAGAGAGCATATTCAGCACTCAATTTGCGTGAATTGCCCGTTTTTAAAATGCGATCTGGGAATTGGTATGCGATGAAGTAGCGATGCGTCTTGATAATTTCAATAGGCTTCAATATATGGTAAACTTGAAGATAGAAATGGCCTTTGGTGTAGAGAGCTTTAGACAGCAAGGAAAGTGAAAAATGTGGTTTTTGGCACTTAATTTTTTATTTAACCTATTCTAGTGCGTGGGGTTTCATTTTGAGTATGCTTATACCTGCTAAGCGCCTTTTGGCGGTGCCCTGCAGCCTTAGTAGCGTTGTTTATAATACTAACCGGGTAGTTTGTGTGCCACATGAAGATATTTTGAGTTTTATTGCGTTGTTTTTTGATGGTGTAGGTGAAATATTAGCCAAAATGGCAGTGAAATATTGTCAGCAACTGATTTTCTGGCCTTAATTTTTTAACTATTCCGTCCGTGCGTTTTCAGGGGTGCACACAGCCTTGGATAATTCCTGGCCACATTTCTGTTTGGCCACAGTGTTTTGTGATGCCTTAGACATGGAGGCCAAACTGAGCACGTTATAAATAGTGAGGCTGTCCCAGGCAGTGTGTCGTCGCACACTATTTCAGTGTGCCAATGTTTGTCTTGCTTTTGTTGTCTATTCTGATGGCGATTCACGCAGCCAGTGGGAGCTGAAAGACCTTTGGAAAAATGAAAAAATCAGTTTTGCCATAAATTTTTTAAATTTGACACTTACCCGGTGTACGTGGTTTATAGGTGCATAGTTACATTTCCTGCAGGCACCATGGTTTGTGTTTTAGGTACATTATTTTATGATACATACAGTGGATTCAGTTCCGCACCCGGGAGGTGGTTTCGGTTTTGCGAGGTGTTTTATAATGCTGCCATTGGAAAGATGTGGACATATGGTGCTGAATAATACAATGCAGAGAGCGTGTATGCAGAGTGAGTGTCTGGTGTGCCAATGTTTTGTCTTGATGCTTTCATTTGAGCACTTGGGGGCGATGTTTAATGATAAGTGCACCAATCGGAAAGAAACATCAGTAAAACCCTCACTTTGTAACCTCCTCTAGTAACTTCCGCTAGAAATGGATGCATGGGGTATTTTTTAATGAGGGTTCCTCAAAAACATCAAAACTGATAGTCCTTTCCCCTTGGTGTGAGCAACACATTAGTTTCTTGCTTATATTATGTTGATTCTTTGAAGTACGGGAGCCCGACTTTTCGGGTAGTGCTTGTTTTCTGACGTTCCATGACCTTAGATAGATGTTCTGTTGCTCATGCACAGGAAGGTGAACTTCCCCTTTTGCTTGGATATTTTTTGTTTTCTTCCCCATTTTTTGAGAGGTTTCTATAGATGAGGCCTAATTTTATGAGCAACCTCCTTTGGGACTGATCTCAGGGCACATGCATGTGAGGTAGATGATGCCAGAGAAGCGACTTTTCAGTTTTTGAGGAATCAGGCTGCGGAGATGTCTGGTTGCTAGCGATTATTGATGACATCCCTTCATTATGGCCACTTCCCTTCGCGAGTTTGGATTGGTGAGGGTGTGCCAACATCCTGCCTTGTTGATGAGCTGCCATGATGGTAATAATGCCATTTCATATAACACAAATTTGCTCTGTATCTTCACAACATTTTTTTATTAATTTGCAATGGTATCATTGTTGTTGTGTACTTGTATATATTTTATGAACATTGAATCTTTTGGTGAGAATGTGACATCTGCATGATCGGTGTGGATCTCTGTGTGTCAGGCCTTTTGAGATGTTGAGAGATATCATGAAATTGGTCGCAAACATAGTGACAGGTACCAGAATGCGGGTAGGTTGGAGAATGACTCCGGGTGAAATGGTGTTGGCGGTATGGAAGCCGCTCATTATAAAGGCATGAAGGCTGATAATATGTCAGGTGGGAAGGCTTACTGCAATGGCATGTATGTATTAACGTTCTCCGGAGGTACTGACATCTATTACGTGACTGCGCGAGGCTGACCAGATATTGCAAACTGATCCGAACAACGACATGTGATATTGTCCAGCAGCCGACTGGCCATCACCGATATTCCGTTCATCCGCTATACAGATGACGAACACTCCACTGGTATCGATACCAGTCGTATAGAATATGAGAAACATACTCGCTGACCATGTCGATCAATGACACTGCGGCATCCATCAGTACTCACAGTCGCCAGCAGGCGGGAACCATGTTGCGTCGGCGGCACAATGAATGACGACCTCCACTAATGCCAGTATTGATATTGTACTACCTTAACTGCAACGCTTATATTACGGTTGTATATTTTTAACATTATTAGTTATATATATGGTCCATGTATTTTATGTTATGTTGTAGTTGTACTTAATTTTATCCGGTAGTCATCGCAATGTGTATATTGTTAGGTCATATTAAATATGTTCATTTTAATATGCAAAAGCACAGACAATCTTTATATATAGTATAGCAAGTTATTTTCACATGGGAATATATATTTAAATATTTGTGTTTATTATTATGTATATTATTATTTGTGTTTTGTTCCAAATCAGTCATGATGCATTTAGTGTTAGCAATTTGAATGTGTTTTGATCAAATGTGATGTTTGTATGATGGTTATCATGAACGTGATGTTTATTAATTAATTTAATACTAAATGATCATGATATTGTAAAATTGTAGTGTAATTGTAATTTTTAATTTATAAAATTGTAATTATTATATATCTTAAAATTATAAAATTGTAATTATATTGTAATTGTATGTAAAAATATTTGTGAAATTTGTTTATTCTTTGCTGAATTTAATTATGTTATAAAAATTGTAATTGTGTAAAATTTACAGTGTAATTGAAATTGTATATTGAAATTGTAAAATTATCAAACTGTAATTATAATTACTTGTATAAATATTTATAGAAAATTTTAATTGTATTGTCTATGAAATGAATTTTATTAAAATTTACAGTGCTTAATTTTAAATAGTATATATACATAAATCTAAAATAATATGGTTTATTGTAACATAATAAAGTTTAGAAAATAATGCAAATAAATTCATGTACTTTATAATTGATATCATTATTTTATTCTTTGCAGTCTTAGATACAAAAAAGAACTAATTTATACGATCTGTAATGTTTTTGAGATCATACATTGCAAATTCTATAGTGAACCTATTAATTTTTAACATTAACACTAGTACAAATTTCTGATGTTCAATACATATTCCTCAATGTTTAAAAAATCCATCTTAAAAAGTATAAATATTGTACTTTAAATGTACATGTACCATATATGTGGTTTCTCATGATCTATACCTCTCATTATCTTCAGCCTAGCATGGCATGATAACACGATTGTTCTCAAAAATATGTTTTGATCTAGGCTCATCCAATATCAAATACAAACCACCAATCCTATCCAACTTGTCACAGGTAAAAAAGCACCTAGTTTCGATGTTTAGGGGAAAAAATAGGACTCTTATTATCCCCTTAACACAGAGTTGATACATAGTAGCCTATTATAACGATCTTTGTTATTCCGTTAGGTATTCCATACCAGCACTGCCTAAATAACACATTGGAAAAGAAAATCATAAACGATCTACACCATTTCAGGTGATATAACCTAACGATATCTCATACTTGGAGGTTTTTGATGATCATCGTGCTAGATCGACTATATTGATCGAACTCGACTTCCACTCTCCATGGTCTTCAGTAGTCTTTTGACATCGGCATTTTCTATGCGAAAATGGTGTCCATATGCCCACATAGATGGGAACAAATGCACCTATTCTAAAAAAGTTAAAAAAATCTATAGTATCATGTGTCTTATAATAGCAAGGTTAAAATATGAAATGTAGATGTCCTAATATAACTTTCAAAATTACACTGTTTAAAAATAACATTCCGTTTAAAACCCAATCCCTACGTTTAGTGCATCCTCTTGACATGCGAATGTGATAAACATCAATATTTATCTATGACTTGATGTTTAAATATTGATGATTTTGTTGCAGCATATTTTGAAAAGCTTTAAATGATTAGTGGGAACACTATGTATTAAACTATCTAAATTATTTCTGTCACTTATATCCAACTTACTTCCTCTTTTGTTAATACAATACGACCCATGGTTGTAATATTAGTGTAAGACAATTTATGGTCCTTTAATTACACATTCCTTAGATGGATCAAACCAACATTATATAGTGCCAGGGATAAAAATAACCATTATATCGAAGTTCAACATGGAATATTAATTACTTTTTGTAAATTTGCAAAATTATAAGTCACTTACTCTTTATCAAGCACTTTTTTCCACTTCTTTGGAGCAACTCTCCTTCTCTTTTGTCTTCATCCAATTCATCGCCCAAATCATTGCACCTGGTCTATTGTCAATCAGCTTATGTACCATCGGAATAGTAGAAAGAATCATACAATATGTACCCCTCTACCATAGACCCCTCGGGTTTTTCCCTTTGTCGAACAAAACCTTTCAATTTCTTCATGTACCTCTCTAAGAAGAACATCCAACGACAAGAAAAAACCCCAACTAATTCAACCTCATCTACCAGGTGGATTAGAAGATGAACCTGTAATTCCATGAAACTCATCGACAGTTCCTTCTCAAACATACAAACAATCTCAACTATCTCTTGACGCCACCATGGAATGCTAGCCACATGAATCTCCTTTGACGTGATCCAACGTACAAATGCAGATAATTTAGATATGGCATGTCCTAGGTCTTGAGGGAATTCATGTTTCACACACCCACACATGAACAAAGGATAATGACACTACAAAGTTATAAACACGTGCAATAATATAAAAAATTAGTTATGTTTTATGATCCCCGCATGGGATAAAATTTATTAATATAACAAATAATAAAATCATGATTTTGACATTATATGTACTCTTAGAAGATTCAAATGGTCATGCGATTTCAACCCCGACAAATGGTTATCCATGGTGAAGCAGCGCCATAGTGAAGACCCGTATGAAGTTGGCACCCTCACATCCATTATGACTTCCTTTGCCAAAAATATATCATCTTTTTTTAAAATCCATGGGACATCACTTTCTTTGAAAAACCATGAATTAGATGGACCAGCGCTTGCCTCTGGTCCCGTACTTTCTAATAATCTTGGCCAATGTTTCTTTTTAGTTTTTGAAGTAATAAGATGTTTCCTAACAACCAATGTGTCTCTTTGTTTCGATGATATGTGCCTCCATAAAGAAGATGAAACATTTTTAAATATATGCATGGGATCTAATAAGTGGGCAATATTAAGATGCTTCCAATATGGTAGGTCATAAAATATAGATTTCCTTTTCATCCCAATGGGCAATTTCTCAACATAGGTATTGAAGAAATCTGGATCATCGAATATAGGCTCCCCATTTGAATCGAACATTTCTAAGAACTCCTTCTACTTCTCTCTCTCATATGCTCTAAGCCATTCAGCTGGTGTCATTATTGGAGGCCTTTGGGTTCTCTCTTGTTTACCACGCTATGCTTTCCGTAAGGGTGTTCTTCAGGAATACTCGAGCAATATACATCGTTTTCATAGTCCTTGGACCATCTAGCTTTTAGAGAAGGTCCACAACGTTTACATCCAAAATACCCTTTTGTTACAAGACCTACGAGATTATATTTGTATACATTAATTAATATGCATGGAATGTTAAAGAATATCATGAAGATCATAATAAATAATATTACAACGAATTAAATAACTAATATGTGAAAGAATATTGTTACATTATATATATAAAAATCAATAAATTAAACATGTAATTTACCAGAGAAAACTCCTAACCCTGGATAATCATGTGTCGTGTAAGCACATATGCCATACAACGTAAACCTCCTCTTTGTTGTGATGGGTCTTGATACATCGTATACATTTATCCCATCCCATAATTCCTTCAATTCATCTACCAGTGGTTGTAAGTAGACATCCATATTCTTCACTTTTCTTCTACCAGGGACTATGAGAGCCAACATAAGATGTCCATTCTTCATGGACAACCATGGGGGATATTGTTATTGATCACTACTACAGGCCAAATAGAATAATAGTTGTTCTGGAGGGAATATGGGTTGACGCCATCCATGGCTAGATGCTGAGTCGTAGACTCCATACTTCATCCTTGAATTTTTCGGGCCATGTATCCTCTATATGCTTCATAGCTATTGAATCAGTTGGGATGTTTATAACTCCCAACTCGCTTATGTGTGAGGCATGACATCCCTGCAACATATCTAATTCTTTGCAACGAAAGAGCCTTTGAATCCTTGGGATTATAAGCATGTGCCTCAATATCTTAAAAGGAGGACTAGTATGTGATTTACCCTTATTTTTTTATTTATCATACTTGTCATGCCCACATTTCTGACACATCTCTTTGTCTGCATATTCTCCTCTATATAGAATATAAACATTTGTACATGCATGATATGATATGTACTCAACACCCAACATTTTCAACAATTTATTTTCCTCTTCACAACTACCAGGCAAGACATTATCACTCGAAAGAACCTTATATTTGAATAAGCTGTAGTTGGTGATAATGGAAAAATATATTAATAAATGTACATTAATTTCGATATAATTATTAAAGTTCATAAAATTTACCATTTGTAATTTTCATTGCAGTGTATTGATTATATTTAAAATTTATATAAGGGACTACTTTATGGTAACTTACCCCAAAATTTCCAAGGAAAATGCATTCAATAGGCCAAACTTTGATTTCAAGTTGTACAGTAACATCATTGTCCCCAATTGGGTAGACTTTGGCTAACTACCAGGTCCGAAGAGAGGGGTGGTGGAAGCAAATTTAAGGCTTTCGAAAAAGGTGTCAGCGATATGAGCATCATCCCCTAGCCGATCATCATTTTGGAATGCATCTAACAACATTGTCTCCATGGCAGTCATATCCCTTAAGTAATCATCCATACCAACCTCTATTTTATTGCCTCCATTGCCAACTTATGAAGAACTACTATTTTTGTAGTCATTCCTAATTGGTGAATCTCGACGTAGCGGGAATTTGAATCAGTGGTTTTTGGTATCGTTTCTCTCTGATTTTTTCTCAAAATTTAGTCTTCTCTCAATTTTACATTGTCGTTGGGTGCAACGGAAGATGGTAGGTAGGTCGCTCATCATCACTAGAATCCTAATAATTCAAATATATGATACCAATTAGTAACCACGTTGACAATATCGCATGATTATAAATTGGTTTGATGTTGAAATAATTGCATATTAATCAATATATATACCAAAAAATTATAGCCATAATTACCATCATTGTCCCGGGAGTGTGGCTAGAAGATGCAATATTGTTACAATTAAGGTGGTGAAGCGATCGTATTCATTTCTTATCCACAAATGCACTTTGCGATGCGCAACTTCGATAAGAATTTAATGCTTTGGAGAAATTTGAATATTTTGTGCATCTGAACTCGATGTTGAATCTGAATGAACCTGCAAATTTGTATACATTATAAATTTAATTAAATTGTGCATGATTTACTGCATGGATAAAAATCATAAATTCAATTAGATAGTGAAAATATAAAACAAATCTGAAGTAAATATTACGTTTCCAGATGGATAAGGAGAGCTCTGTGATGGAATTTGAGAAATATTATGGAACGAGTTGGATTTTGAAGAATTGTTCATTCCATATAATATATGATATTTTCTCCCTGCATTTGTGCAAAACAACAATAAATTTTGGTGCTCAAACCTAAATGTAATTTCGGTGTGTAATGTACAGATAACTGCACTGGTGAGTTTTTTTTATTGCGCACCAGTGCCGTTTTATAAACCGACGCACCAGTGCGGTTTGGTTAAGGGACACACCAGTCAACGAATAACCGCAAATAAAAAAAGAGCAACCCTATTTTCTTTAAGTGAAAAAAAAGCAATAAATTGAAAAATGGGCGGAAGAATATTTTCGAAAATCTAATTTCATAAAATATTTCTCTAAATACTAAACACTTTTCATTATTTCACTATTTTTGCAAAAAATTTTAGCCAGAGATTTGCGGGATACATACCTGGAGCAAACAGAGCATGAGAGCACTATGGAGAAGGAAAATACGTTCAAACAGAAGTATTCAGACAATCAGAATTCCAAACCTATGGTGATTCAAACCTTGTACCATAGAATTTCAAATGATGTGAGTAAAGTTTATTGTTTTTTTTTAAAACTTTTTTTCTACAATTTTTTTTATGCAGTAAAAGAAAAAATAAAATTCTATTGTTTTTTTTTACTTTTTTTTGTAGGTTTTTTATAAAGTAAAATAACAAAATCAAATTTTATTGTTTTTTTTTTTAAATTTTCTGCAGTGTTTTTTACCTTTTCTGTAGTTTTCAGAAACAGAAAAAAAAATCCATTTTTAGAAACAAAAACCCTAGATTCTTTTTGTTTCTGCCCTTTCTTCTCCCTCTTTTTGTAATTTTAGAATTAGGGCTTTTCAATTTAGATTTATAGGGTTTGTATAGTCATAATACATCAAACCCACAGAATGACTTGCATAGTCGAATCCCAATCCATGTTGGCCCTTGCGTCAATCTAAAAAAAAACAAATTTTTTTCGTCGGTGCGCCTTACGTAACATAGTGCACCGGTGCGCTCTGTTATATAAGCGCACCGTGAAAGTACAGTGATAAAAAATAAAAAAATAAAATATGTTTTTATCAGTGCGTCATATGTAACATATGTCACCGGTGAACTATTTCATTATGGTGCGCTGCAAACGTGTTGTTTTGCAAAAAAAAACCATTTTAGAAACAAACCCTACATTCTTTTTGTTTCTACCATTTCTTCTCCCTCTTTCTGTGACTTCAGAATTAGGGCTTTTCAATTTATATTTATAGGGTTTGTATTAATAAATATAAGCCTAAGACATCCAACCCATGGGAGGACCTACATAGTCGGATCCCAATCCACGTCGACCCTTGCATAAATTAAAAAAAAAAAAAAGATTTTTTTTTTTTTGTGTGCCCTATGTACCTGAGCGCATCGGTGCGCTCTATTATCCCACCGCACCGCGCAAGTACTGTGATATATATATATATATATATATATATATATATATATATATATATATTCTCTCAGTGCGCCATTTGTAAAATATGCAACCGGTGCGTTATTTCATTATGGTGCACTGTGAACGTTTTGTTTCGAAAAAAAAAAACTTTCAAAAAATACAAACATTACATTATTTTTTTTTCTTCCCTTTCTTTTCCCTCTTTCTATGATTTCATAATTAGGGCTTTTCAATTTAGATTTATAGGGTTTGTATTACTAAATATAGACGTAAGACATCCAATCGACGGGACGATTAGCATAGTCGGATTCCAATTCATATCGGCCCTTGCCTAAATTTAAAAAAAACACACACACAGATATATATATTATTGGTGCACCCAGCGTAACCTAGCACATTGGTGCTTTGTATTGTACAAGCACACCGCATAAGTAATGTGATAAAAAATTAATAAACAAAATTTTTTTATCGGTGCACCATATGTAAAATATGGTATTGGTTTATGCTACAAAAACTAACATTGGACAATTTTTATTATTTTATCATGGTTAACAGTGCGGTGATTGACATGTAACACACCATTGATCCTTGTTGACCTAGAGCACTGTACAGTCTATTATATTGTTTGTGTGATGTGTTTCTAAGACACCCACGCACCGGCGTCGGTGCGTACACCATGAATGGTGCACCAGTCTCTCGAGATTTTTTTTTACTTGAAAAGTTGACAATTTATTTATAAATATATTAATGAATGATATGGTACAAGTTTGATATTGATAAAGAAATGATTGACAAGAGATCTAGTAACAAAAATACTGATAACACATCTAGAAAAGAAAAAAAGGAAAGTTCTTTGTAAATTATTTACAAAAAATATTATTTTTGAACTATATGTAAGTTTAATTAATATGTATTTTTTATTGTGTATCATGCAAAGCCACAAATGATGAAGCTCGATAAGATTAGCTCGATTCTAGGACTAGAAGAGTGTAAAAGCTTGATGGAAAAATTGCAAAAGATGAATTAGGTGAATGAAAAATACTATCGATCCAATATGAGTTTCTTTTTAGTTTTCATTAATAATAATATAATTAAAATTATTACATAATGTGAAACATCACACTATTAATTCACATTTGTTTAATTTTCATAGGGACCAACAAGAAAGGATGTTGTTCTAAGAAAAGAAAAAATAGAACATGCAAATGAAAATGAATCGCTTCCTTAGCTCATCTCAAGTGGTGTTGGAAGTTAATGACAAAAAGTTGTTTACTCAGTGTGGAAATCCAATGTGTAGCAAAATGTTCTTTCCACTTACAATATAAAAAATCCAATGATCTCAAACCAAATTTTATCTAAACTACAGGAAGAGTTTCCAGAGAATTGGTCAATGAGACATGTCAGACTTTTAATAGCAAAAACGTACCAAAAAAAAAAAGGAATGAAAAAGTAATATTTCTTTAAATGTTTGTCTAGAATTATTTATAAATATCACTTTTGTTATATTTACTTTTCATATATCAATATAAAAAATAAATATTTTATTGTCATGTTACATTTTCAAGAAGATTATGAAAATCTTAAAAGATGAACGAACTGGTATCAGAAATATGCCAGTAGGAATGTCCAAAAAGGTGTACAAGGAGATGGTCAAAGAAATGGACAAAATTGCATCACAGGAGGAGCCATCTCAACAACAACGTGCTTCAAATGTAATATGTAATCATTGAATTTTTCGATCATTAGGTACAATAAATAAACAATTTACATTAAATATTAATTTTCAAGTATTTTCTTGTAGAAAAGAAAAGAAAATGCAACCCATTCAGCACATAAAACACGACGACAAGGAAGAAAAGGATTGATATCTAAGTTTGTGAGTAATTGTTACTTCCTTATAACAACTTAATTAGATTTCATTTTTGTATTTTTTAAGCTGTTTTACAAAAATCATCATTGTATGTCTTCAAACAGTACTAACATACAAAGAAGAACACTGAGAGGAATTGGATTGAAATTGAGTTAAATATGGGTTGTGAGTATATGTTGGCATATCGTAACTTAATTGTGGAAATTTGTAAGCATCTATCGATCTTGTTTTACTTAGCTCCGTCTATAATTAATAGAAAAAATAAATCTTTTATATTAAATATATGATTTCTTATGGGGTATAAAACTTGCAGGAAACAAAGTATGGCACTGCACCAACAGATCAAATCTTGAAAGATGGCATGTTACATGGTTTTGAAAGAATGTGTATAGTTTATGAGTCAATTGTTGCATTGGTACGTCATTTATTTTCGATTTACATTGAGTATATTATTTAATATTGCAATTTTCATTATTCTCACCAATGTATATACACTCATTACAATTTATTTTTATGTTTGTAGATGGAAGGTGAAGAAGAAAAAAAAAATCAACACCATGAACAAAACATTCCTGAAAATAACCCCAAGTCATGGAAGTAGCTCTAGCAGTGACAACAGTTGAAGCGAAGAATGATGATCAATAGGTTTGGATATCAAAGCAAGGCGTTGTATTTTTTTGAAAATGTTTGTGAAATCAGACTTTTTTTATAATGTAATGGACATAGTGTCCCAATTGAAAGATAAAGGGATACTAATAACTGTCCCATTTTGTATGACAAAGAATGTCTTATTCACATATATATATAATAAAAAATGTTTTAATTTATTCTATTGCGTTCTCTATTGTCGCTATTGCGTTCTCCATTGTCGTTCTCAAATGCACTAATAAAAATTTAATTCATATGAATATTGTTATAAGATATATATGTGTCGACTTTTGATGAATAATGAATTTTAAAAAATCACAATAATTATGATATGATATAACAAATTAATCCAAAAATCACATTCAAATGCATTAATAAAAATTTAATTAATATGAATATTGTTATAAGATGTGTCGATTTTTTATGACTAATGAATTTTAAACAATCACAATAATTGCACTTTCATAGGTCGATGTTTCTAAAAAATACAAAATGAAATTGGTGTGTGTATTCTTATACCAATGCGCTTGTATTCTTAAGCACATCGGTGCATTTTTACGACCTATGGGCACTGCACAAATACCAAAACCGGTTAAAAATATCGAGGCGTTTTTGCGGTACAGCGCTCCGGTGCATTTATGTCTATATATGCACCAGTGCTATTTTATGACCTATTAGCACCGCATGAATACCGATACCAATTATAAATCTCGGTGCATTTGTGTGATACTATGCACCGGGGCGTTTTTGTGTCTATACGCACCGGTGCATTTAGACAACCTATAGGCACCACACGAATACCGATACCAATTATAAATCTCAGTGCATTTGTGTGATACTGCGCACCGGGGAATTTGTGTTTATACGCACCGTTGTATTTGTATGACATATTTGCACAACACGAATACCGATACCAATTATAAATCTTGGTGCATTTGTGTGAAAGGGCGCACCAATGCATTTCTATAAGTATACACACCGGTGCATTGATACGACCTATGGGCACCGCTCAAATTCCAAGACCAATTAGAACAGCCCTGTGCATTGTATCACCAACACTACGGTCGGTGTTGGTTTATATCTTGACGGCCTGGTGCATTCTCCTTCGACCGCCTTGGGGCTCCAGCTACAGGTACGCACCAGTGCGTTAAATCCTGATTAGCGCACCAATGAAAAAAACATCCGTAACAACTTTCGGCTGCCCTTTTTTTTTTTAGTTGTGTTGAATTTCTGTTAAAAGCTCTGCCAAAACCTCTGTAACCATAAACTGATGTGGTAGCATATGTTTTTTCGACAATTTTGGCCAATTTTATAACACTAAAAACCTCCTTTATAACCTTTGCTAGAGGGTCTTTTCCTTGTAGTGAATCTCACGTTGATTGCTACCATATCTCTGATTTGATAATTATCCTTGTGATCATTTCTGACATCCACAAGAATAGTTATGTTAGTTTATAGATCTACGAAGATTTCTTGTGGATCTATGTTTTGGTCCTTTAAAACACCCACAAAATTAATTTGCTTCCAAAACCTTGATTGATATGGTCTTCCTCTCTCCCTCTAAAGGCCAACCTTTTCCAATCTTGCTAGAAAATGTGGTTGCACTAAATATTTTCGATACTTTCCTTCATACCCCTATTACTAACCTTTGCTACAACTCATATTTCCTAGTTGATATAAATATGTATAGCTCTTGTATGATGTATGGTTGTTTTCACTATTCTTTGTGCATTCGTATGATTGTGGCCTTACCCTATCTCGTGTTCGACTCTCTTGGTGGCACATTCCTATCTTGGCACTAACTAGAAATTACATGTGGCTTGGATTGGTTTTATGTGGCTCAGTTCTTGTACACCACAACTTTTCACTCTACCTTTCTATTGCTCCCGTGGCACCTCCAATGGAGCCAAAAATCAATTGGATGTCCCTGTAGTACCTTATGGTTGAGTTCTACTACTAGTTGTGTCTTCTGTTGACTTGACTAACTCTGCCCCTTGAAATTGACTACTTTATTATTGTCTATTGGCTATACAATATTTTTCATCTACTCATAGCTCTTGCATCATCCAACAATGACCTGAATCTTTGCCCCTTGCATTAGACCAAATGTTGACTTTCCCTATGCTCTCTTGACCCTCGCGTTCATGGTTCAAATCATCTTTTCCACCCCAATGGATTTTTAACACTATCTAAACCTTGTGATTCTACTGACTTTTGTTGCCAGCTTTGTCTCTAACTGCAAAATTGTCCACTTGCACCTCTTATTGATGCTTTGATGGGTGGTTGGTTGGGCCCTTTTGGAGGTTCAGTGTCCTATTTTGGCAGTGAAAAATTCTTGTTAAGCCCTATATAAGGCACATATTAACCCTCAAACACCTTATTCATCCTTTACGGAGTGTTTTAATTTCTATTATTGTGTAGGCTAGAAAATTTCATGGTTCCATTTTATTATAATTTTACCCTTTGTCTCTCTATATATATACTAAGGAGACCTAGTCTTAATATCATCAAATATTTCCTTGTACACTTAATTCATTATAGGAGGTTTATCCCTTGAAAAAGAATGTAATTATTGGTTTCTTATCATTCTTAAGGTGCAAGGTTTGTAACATTTGGTATTAGAGCTTATTCTCCTAGTGTTTTGTTGTTTTAAACAAATCATCGTGGTATTTTCACTATAACTTTTTAATGTGAGATTTAAAACTATAAAATTAGACCATCTTGGGTTGAAATGTGGTCAACCTTTTATTCAAATTTCAGATCTTGGTTTGCTATAATTTTGGATATATACTCTAAGGAATTTTGAGTTCCTAAATGCTTCTGAAATTAGTTTCAAATAGGTTAGTTTGTAATTTTTGAAATATTTTTTTTCTAGGCAATTTCAGACATTATTACTTGGACCATATTGAGTAGAAATTTTGGGGGCATCTAGTTCTAATTTTATAACTTGTTTTGTTATAATTTTGGACTTATACCTTGTTGAAGTTAGGGTTTTTGAACAATCCTATAATAAACTTTAAACAAGTCAATTAGTATTTTTTTATATATTTATTTTTTGGAATTTTGAGACTAAAATATTTAGGAATTTAAGGATACTTATAAAAGTACCTTAGGTACTAATTTCATAATCATATTTGAAGAATTGGACATGTTTCACATTATATAAGTTTTTATCATGGGAATTCACAAAAAAATCAATAAGTTTTGGGAAAGTTGCCATAACTTTCACTTGACACATCAAATTTTGTTCACATGTGGAATTGTAAAAAGGACATATCATAGTATTACATATCAAACTTTTAGATCCAAAATGACTCAAATATCAGAGATATATCAATAAAAGCTTTAGATACTATCCAAATTAATATACGTAACTTACAAGTGACCTAATTGTTGATTAGAATATCCCATTTTTTTTTGTGAGTGAAAGTAGATATAAAGAGGAGTACTATTATTATTTCCCAACATGCCTTCAAAGAAAGATATTTGTTAAAATTGGTAACTGGGAAAAATTCCAACTTGGGACAACTCATTTGATGGAGATGATGATTACATTAAATTCCTCTTTTCGAGAGGACCAAAATTGATATAAAGATCATCCAATTTGGACAAGCGGAAGTGTAATTTTGAATTTATGCCCACACATGTCCAAATTGTCCAGGTTGGCCACATCAACATGTTGCCTCAAGAAGCCCAATGGACATGTCTCTTCACCCACAGCGAATTGTATAAATACAATTGATCTCTCACCTCATTTTGCATCTTCATCACTCACACATTCTCTCTCCTCCTCTCATTCGTTCGTACGACATTGAGCATCCTTCTCTTTCACACGTGTGGATCATGGAGGACAAAATTTCTGACTAAATTACAAGGCCTGAATTCTTAGGAAATTCTGCAATTCAACTAGCGTTGACCACGACCTTCTAGGCATCAATTGACTTCAATTTTCTGGGGTTATTTATGTCTCAGCATGTTGCATCGTTTGGCACAGAAACCGAGGTATTTTGTGCACTTTGACCGCAGACCAAAATTACGAGTTGACCAAGTTTGATCGCATATTTTGTGACTATTTGACTACTGATAGAGGTCGATTTTGATTTGGGAATACTGAGTTATTTTGAGGATAATTTATTGTTGTTTTGACCAACATTGACTTTCTGGTTAGGGCTGAAGATTAAACCACTGCAGTTGACTACAAGAATTGATAGGGTTGTTTTGAATGTGAATTGGGAAAGTCAATTAGACAATTGTACTCTCTCTCTCTACTGTAAATTTTGATATAATAATAAGAAGAATTGATCTAAGGGTTTTCCCCACATTGGGGTTTTTCCCTGTCATCCACCAAATCTGGTGTCATCTTGTCTTGGCTTGTCTTCTGCATTTTGTTTCATGTTCTATTTACATTTACCGTCAATGTGATTAATGGTTAATGTGATGGCTACTAGAAATATAAATTGAAAATTTTGATTGGGATGCTCAAGGAACATTGAAGTAATTGTGCTAAGCCTAGAACATACCATTTTTAACTAAAATCAACATTATTACAACAATTAAATCCATGGAAGGCTCATACTTGACTTGTGAAGAAAGTGAAAACTTAGAATTTAGGTTTATCTCAATTAGAGAAGAAAAATAATGAAATGGAGGGTAGCATGTTGAAAAGGGTTTATTTTTCAAGTTCTCAATAAAAACTTAAAATATAAATGGAAAACAAGATGAATGAAAATATGGAAGGAATAGAAAATAAGGTGGATGAAAATAAGGAAGAAACATAAAAATATTTCAGGGATGAAATAAAAGAATTATAAAAAATTCTATTAAAATGTCTCCCTAAAAGGGGTGTGGAGATCCAAGGGAATTATGAACATAAGGAGAGGCATGGTGTTGAGAATGAACCTCATATGCTATCTCAATTGGAGAGAATAAATTTTGAATCACATAACCATAAACAAGAATGCTTAATCCGAGATCCACATCATCACGACTTCAAGTCAACACCAATGAACTACTACATTTTAAAGATTGATAAAAGGAAGTTTGATGGTGATGATCCTGTAACATGGATATTTCAGAGGAAGTAATACTCTGATCTACACCAAGTGGCATCCTTACAAATGGTAAATATTTCAATCCCTATTTTGAGAACAATACCAATATGTATGGTATCAATGACTTTGTAAAGAGAAAACAGATTCAGTCACAAATTGGTTCCTTTGTACGAAATAATTGATAGCACATTATGGGGACATTAAGAGAAATACATTCTTTAGTCAATTGGTAAATTTTTGACAAAATGGTTCAATTACACAACACATTCATCAATTCCAAATGTTGAGTCTCAGAGTTTTTTTTTTTTTTTTTTTTTTTTAAACTTGAATGTCAACTAAAGGAAATTCTAGATCTATTCTGTGTTGTAATAGGGATAATGGCCAACCTGCTTAAATTGGCCCTTTATTTCCCTTCCATTAATGGTGTCCTAAGGAACCACATGGTGAACAATTTTTTTGTCAATCCCTTTGATTTAGAAGGCATCATCAAATATTTGGGTTTTGTTATGAAATAAAATAATTATAATGTTGTTGATTGGAAATGGTTTCTTTCAAAAATTTAAAAAAAAATCCACTTTTGATGTAATACATATATATCTCAAAGGGGATCTCATTTTTTTTTTTTTGGAAAATCATTTCAAAACCCAAATGGAAATAAATGTGGGGCCTTCAAACATATTTATTTTGGAGAGGCTCTAGTTGGAAAATCATTGACCAAAGAAAGTTGGTGGAGACATGTGTTGGAGGAAAGTACATAGTGCCCAATTCAGTTTAATATTAGATTAGATGGAGGTTAAATCATGTGCATATTGCATTATATTAGTGAAATGATTTGACTTTTGTGTTTCCAGTAGTAGGGTAGTTTTTTCCTAGAAAGTTGGCTAGAAAGAGTCAGTAAGAATTGGTGTGGATGAAATCACAAGTTGTTTGGAAAATGTCTTCTTTCCTAAGGAAATGGTGTTGTGTTTACAACATAAAAGAAAATGTATTCTTAATAATGTTGGTGATCCCACTCTCACTAGTTTGTGGTCATGAGGTTAGAAGTAGGGGTGATGGATTTCGAGGGTGGTTGGACCTCCTAGACAAGGTTCATAGGGGAAATTAAAAGGCCTCATATTCTCTGTAGGAAAGTAGAGGATGAGTTAGTATGGGTTTTTGAAGACTCAAATGACCATTATAGTGATATGACGGGATACCTATCTTTGCTAGAGTTGGGTCCTATTAAGGACAACTAGTGGTTGTGTAAGCTTTGGAAGTTGAATGAATTGCCTAAGGTCTTTTTCTTTTTTCTAGTTGATCCCAAAGAATCAAGTCTTATCATGGGATAGACTCTAGATCAAGGGAAACATTAGTTTGGGGATTTTCTTATTATTCCATTCAGCCTTGGAAGAAAAGAAAAAACCCTTTCCCTTGAATGCTTATTTACAAGTATTGTCTGTTTGGAGTTAGAAGGACATCCATGCAAGGGCCCTTTGTGGACTCAACATAACATGGAGGGGTCATTCCAAGAAATTTTCACTGGAAGGAGATTAAGGAATTTTAAGCTTGTTGATAGGTGGTTGTCATTGACGTCAACCTAAGCAGCACCAGGAGCTACCCTGATCTTTGATAGAAAATTTGGCATAGAAATTTGTGGTTTCTTGTCTCCTAATCACTCTAGTTAGATTCTCCTCAGAAAACTCTTTCCGATGTTATGTGGTACCCCACCCAATTCTTTACGGTTTGAGATATATTTGCATTTTAAGTTGAAGACCCAGTTTTGTGGGCTAAAACCCTAGGGGGTAGCGACATGACACCTTATTCACCTACGGTTGTCAATATATGACAATAATTCTCGTTTCAATCTCATTGTGTATAATTTGAATAGCTTCAAGAACCAAAGACAATAAACCAATAATTGACTTCACAACCAGGTAGGACCATATGTACTAAGCCAATCATCGATTTTTAAATTTCGAGTGGAATTAAAAATGTTTCTAGACTAATAGTAAATAGGGTTCTTAAGGGCCCAATTACCTAACCATAAGGAAAATATTTTGTATCTTATAATTTAAGATAAAAAATTTAATAGTGATTATTAAAAGAAAATCAATCTAAAAATAATCTTTAGTTTCCTCCCCTCCCATCCATCCAACGTTCCTCAAATTATTTTTTCTTTTCAAATAACATTATCAAATCCACACAATGAAAGCCTAGTCGTTTCCTTACTTTGACCTTAAGTAATTTTAAAAAATAAAAAATAAAAATCCTCCAAATATGCATTTGGTTGAAGTGGCCCTTTCATCCAAATACTTATCTTTAAATAGAGGATTATTGTCTTGTTTTAAAGTATGCACTTCAATGATATATCCTTAGTAAACTACCTATGAAATATTCGGCCCTAGCAAAAATCAACGCAAAGATTAGACTTGGGTAAGGGTCTATTTACTCTTGTTGGGTGATTCATTGATTCATTGTTTTGCACGTGAAACATCAGATGTATCAACTTTCTGCAATTGCTTTGTTTCCATGTTTATAGGTTCACTTTTCTCTGCCACTAAAGGCTCACTTTTCTCTGCCACTGAAGGTGATGGTATACCTCTAGGTTTTGGAGTTATTTTAGGAGTGATGACATCTACTTCAAAACCACTGACAAATAGGAAAGATGACCAGTCTCTACCTAATCTTTTTAACTCCTCTAAAACCAATAACTTGATTAAACCATGATGAAAGAGTGAGGTTTCATTTCCTTTAGATTTAGCTTGATCTTTATCTGCCATTTTTGTTAAGCTTCTGTATAAGTAAAAAGGTAGATCAAGAGATTTCTTACCAATAAAATGTAGCAGAAGCCTAAAGTGGTAAGAATAAACCATATGATACCTCTCTTCACAGGTGAAGTACTTCTAAATGATAAGCAGTAGTTTTGAGAAGTTGTCTTTCATGTAGCTCCTTGGAATGGAATTTGTAAGGTCAATCTCACTATGTTATGGCTTGATAAATTCCTTACAGTCCTGCATGGTGAATTTGAAACCTTTGAACCATTTTTCTCCTCCTCTAGAAATTCATGTTGTTGCTGCAATGTTCTTTGGACTTACAGTGAGGTTCAACATCCCCACCTTTGAAGCTGTCCCATTGAAATTGATGGCAAACTCCTTAGAAACCTGCACATGGCATCCTTGCAGTCTTTGGAAAAACTGCAAACATAATGCTCTTCTGAAAACTTCCGAAGTTGTTGGGTCTTCATTAATCAAGTTCATGTTTGATGGCTCATATCTGAGGCAATGGCCACCTTTTTTGGTCTTCCTCTTTGCAGCTATGGTGCTTTTATGTCTTCTCTGCCTTGCTTGATTAGTGATACCTGCAAACCTTTGAAAATTCCTGCCACAACTTGGGCTTAGTGAAATAGCTCTCCAGAGCTCAGTAACATGCAAATATGGAGCGGAGAATGACAAATGACTCAATTTGGTAATATTTTAAAGTTTCGATGACATCCCATTATATAATCATGACTCATACATGCTTAAAATATTAATAATGACTTTTGCCATGACCATTGTACCTTGATTTAACCCTAACTGACTCGAATGGCATTTACCCTAACCCTTTCAATCATTGATTGACACCTAGCAGCTGATTTGAAAAGACAGACAGGAATACCTCTTTTCGTAGTGTACTTAGTGTATTTCTTGGTAGTTTCGCTATGAAAGTATCAGCAGTTTCGTAGCAAAAACTGCGGTTTTACTATGCAATTCGCTACGAAAACAGGTAATCTTGGCTAAAATGAACTTTTTAGATTTATAAGCTTGGGAAATGGAATATGTCAGGAAATAATGACTAATGTGACATGAAAAGACTTGAATGGGAGTGGGTTTGGACCTTAGGATGGGGTAATAAGAAAAAATTTAAAATTTTTCTTTACCAACTAATGACAAATGAACTCTATGACCATACCTTTGACACATGAACCTCTAAGACTATGTTAAATGATGTTTCAATTTTTCTGAGTGATAACAGAAAGCTTCATATTCAGTAGTATCTTTAGCTTTAATCATTAATAACAAAAAATTATTACTATCATTTACAAGCCATTTCATCTTACTAACACTAGAAAGTGATAAGTTCATATTCTTACGATGTGCTCTAACAATATTCTCAACTCCATATTTAAAAATATCATATTTTTTTCTCATGAAAATAGAATATGGCTTTTTGCTCATACAAGTATGGACTCCCTAAAACAATCCCACAAATATCAAGTGGTACAACATCAAACTCTACCTCATCTATAAACTTAGCAATGATGGAAAATTTGAGTTTACATTTTCTTGTCACCTGTAATTTTTCATCATCACATACCCAACCCAAAGGGTAAGGTTTAGCGTGAGGTTTTGTTTATAAATTATGTTTCTTGAAAATTGCTTCAAAGATAAAATTGACTTGAGATCTACTATCAAACAACGTATCAACATTTATATGTTTTGTAATGACCTTGAAATGGAAAATCTCATTTCTTTCTTTATCATCTTGAGATTCAGTAGGCTTACTAGAAGAACTAGTACTTGCATAAGAAGCTATACCTTTCATTCCCATGGCTGTGATTTTGGTTTCATCACCTGAATTAAAACCTAGATCTTGTTGATTTGTAGCAACAATATTTTTCTTCCCCTTATTATTGAACTTCTTTGGCCTCATTTATAGATGTAATTTCCAACAATGGTATTCATCATGGCCATATTTTGAACAGTGTTTACATGTAAGTTTCTCTCCCTATTTCTTGATAGTAGAATTATTTTTACCTTTGCCTTTAAAATTCCCCTTTCCTTTGTCTCAAATTTTAAAAGGTTTCTTACTAGTATCTTGAGGAACATTATTTCCTCTTGATTCTAAATTAGTTGTATGAACACATACTTAATCTAGATTAGTGGGATTAAACATAAGTATAACTATGTAATCCACCTATATATTTAAGGAGAGTATATTGTGAAGACAAATCAACACCCAAGATTAAATCTATTCTTCTAAATCCTTATGTGTCACTTTGGACACTCTAACCTTTAGCTTGTCTAAAATTTAGCCAATCCATTATTTCTTTTTGCGTGTAAGCTAATGGATAAAATTTCCTTCTTAATGCAACTATAAAATCATTTTGAGAAGAGATAATTTTTCCACTTTTCTTCAAATCTTCATGAGTTCTAGCCTCCCACTAGATGAGGGTTGCACTTTCCAAGTGAAGAGAAGCAAGTTGGATCTTAGTGACATCATCATCAATCTTTTGAATCCTGAAATAGAATTCAATTTGAAAAACCCAATTATCCAATTTTTCGGCATTTACTTCCCCATTGTACATGGGAAATTCAAACTTGACTTCAAGCTTAATCAAAGGAGACATAGCATGTCCTTTTGGATCTGGAGGAGGAGTAGGTATATGAGATGAAGGAGGTGAAGAAAGATGTGAGGATGGAGGTGTAGATGGAGCTGAAGGAGGAGCTAGAGGTGGAGGCTTGCTCTCATCACCACCATTAAATTTTGGTTGATTATAACTTTATCCTTGCAACCTTGTTATCCTCTCATTGTGAAACAATTTCACCATCTCTTCATACATTGGTTGTGTTCCTTTTCCTTCTTCATGTGCCATGACTTGTGGAGTTTTGGGCCTCCTTGAACCAATTTGAGGGTTTTGTTCTTCAAGCACTCCTTCTCCTCTTTTGAATTTAGACCTTGTAATTATTCAATAAAAACACTTGCAAAAACTGTCAAACCTTCACAAAAACCATACTTTGATACCAAACTAATCTGAAATTAAAATTGAAGGTTTCATGTAAAATTTTGCAAGCTAGTTTATGTCTTATGTGAAATGGATTGACATTGAAAAATAAAACAAAGTAAGTTAAATTTTGCAGATTTTAACAATTAAAAATGGAAAATAAGCAACATCACAACACAACAATTTGATGATGGAGCTCACCCCTCCTGGGCTATGTCTCCAAGTCCAGCTTCGAATGGTGGCCCTTTAAATTATATGCTCAAATGTGAAATTACATCAGCATAAAATACTCAAATTGCAAAAATAATACTTCCATTATGTCCATAACACCCAAAAACACCTGTGTAGGCTCTTTTTTGGCTCAAAAACGCTGAAAAATGGCCAAGTTAGGGCTTTGTCTCCATTTTTCCTGCTAAGTGTTCTACAAAATCACCCCCCTGCAAAATTCGAAACAAATTGCTCATTAGCGGATTGTTAAAGCAAAATTTTAACCACCGCAGGTCGTGGGTTTGACCCACGATTCCCATCGCATAGGGTGCAGTTCGTAGAATCGTTAACTAATTTTTTAAATAAAAATTGGGTCGATCCCTATTTTACCTTCGCGCTCCCGGTCATGTGGGGCATATGGCTTGGGGCTAAGTGCAGGCGGGGTGCCATGCACCCACAACCCCTAGCCTCCTATCGATGGCTGTGCCTATGTAACAGAACCTAGGGTCAATGTTGAACTACCACCCCTTTTCTCGAAGCCCCCACCTCCTGTCCACCATGGTCACATTTAAACATAAGACTGTGGGTTGGGGTGCAAGCATCGTACCACATGCCATGCCCTTCTTGTTCTTCGACGTCGATCACGGAATAGCAACAAGATCTAGGGTTGGCGCCGCCAACCCAAAACTTCCCCCAACCGCTAATACGATGAACGTTAAATATAAATATGCCACATAATTACAAAAAGAACCAATGTGGTGTATTGGTAGAACGGTCAGTTTGTAATATGTAGGTCATGGGGTCAAACCCCACAGAGGCTCACCCAACACATAAACCAAATTTTCTCCTCATCTAGAGTGCCATGTGGCACCCTGTGATTGGGCCACATGTCACTATGTGATTGTCCCAAACCAAATCACCTCCAATCAATAAAAACACACTATTTTCCTCTGTACAACTGGGCCACATGTCATGTCCTAATTGGATCCATATTTCTCAGTCATCCTGCTGACATTAGCACCACATCAACGTATGGACTTCCACAGAGCATTTTTACACTACCTAGTCAAACCTGCAAGTTGACTTTTTTGTTGTTTGTCAAGAAACTCAAAATGTGATATATTCCTCATTCGATGTTAGATTGAGACGATTCAAGTGTCGTTGGAATTAGAACGATAAGATCTACAATTTGGCACTAGTTTTGGTACCATTTGAGTATTTTCATTTTTTAGCATATTTTTTTATCCCTTGGATCAATTTAAGACCTTACAAAATGCCATTTTTTAATTTTGGAATCCATGTGTAACCTAAAGTATATACTTCTAAAGTATTTGCAATGTCATCACAAAAAAACCTAAGAAAATAAATGATTGCATCTATCTCTTTTTAAAAAGAAAGAACATCTAATTGTCATTATCTCATATTTATTGTGTGAATAGTAAAATATTTATAATTAATTATCATTGTCAAAAATCAATCACACAACTTTCATAATTATGCTTCAAAAGGATAAAAATCATGTTTATTAAATTAATAAAAAAATAAAATATATTCATCAACTTTCATAATTATGTTCAAAGTAAAGATTCATTACATTTTACATGCACTTGTTGGATATGATACCATTTCTTTTTGGCATATTATTTATTCATTTAGCATTAAAAACTATTTAACCTACACAAACACAGTTAACACAATCATTGTTCTATTTAAAAATAGATATACATACTGCCAAATTCCATTGTTTTATTAAATTGTTTCTAATTTGTAAATGATCTCTTAAAAGAAGTGAAAAATAACTTCCTTTAATCAATTCCTCTAAGACATAATCTAATAAATTAACAAAATGGCTTAGAACTATATAATATCCATTTTAAATATGTTTAATATTTTTTTACAAACTTTTATTTTAAAAAAATTACACAAATGAATCATATACTTAAAAACATAATTTTAATGGAATAAAAAACATTTATTTTTCAAATTATATTACTTTTACTCTGTCTCTCTACATCTGTTTTGAAGATCATATAATGCTTTCCACCCTCCTAAGATTCTCATCTTTCTGTAGTCCTCCCAATTAAGTTTGTTGTTGAAGTCAATCCTAGGGTATTTGTACTCATTTACTTCTTCAAGAATGTTTCCTTCAAAGAAGAACGTATGTTGACTCTGCTTCCTTTTATTAGAGAAAATCAATATCTTGGTCTTGCTAATATTGGCATGCATCCCCATTGCTATACAAAAATGCTCAAGGGCATATAGGTGCATCTGCAATCCATGGGCTGATTTAGAAATCAATACAAGATCATCAGCATAAAAGAAGCTTTATCACAAACTCCCCCAATCGAACACCATCCCCACCTTGCAAATTTAGCCACTTTCCAAACTTTATCAATATATAAACTTTAAAGAGTAGCCCTCTCATTTGTAGAGGCATGCTTTGCAATATGTTGGTCCTGATGGCAACCTACTTGATGAAGTTGTTCTTGATGGAAATCTGGATGGTTGTCTTTTGATAAGAAACATTATGTGTAAAAAGATGTAAAAATGATGATTCTACAAGTCGGTTCGAGATGTGACGATGAAAGTAATTCCGATTAAGTTGTCAATATTCAACAGGAAATGTTTAAATGTATACATAGGTTTGATGAAGGTAACCCACGTATGGAGAAAATGGATACACTAATTTTATGAAGGGAACCCGCGTATACATTTAGAATTAGTATATATGCAGTTTTTATGAAGAGAGTTTGCGTATCCACGTGGATAAGCATGATCTAAGTCATGTATGCCTTTTGCGCTCTAAAATTATGATACAAAGGGACATTACCATGGTATTAATCCATATTATTGATCGATGTATTGTATATTTGATTTTTTCCAAGAATACCATCAGCAGTTGTGTGGTTTTGACTCATGGTATTGGTAAAGACTAAATCTATATGAGGAGAAGAAGATCATAGTGCAAAGTGTGCATGAGTAAGGGTTGTTACTGAATAATTTTCTCTAAGGTATATCTGCATGGGATAAAATTTGTTTTAATTGATAGATATGAATCTATGATGCATCCATGGATACAATGATGGTTCAAGATCTCTAGATCTAAAATGAATATGCTCTTGTGTGATCGATTGAAGAATTGATTAGATCTATGACCTGGCGCAAGTTTTTTGAAGTCAAGTGAAGAAATCTGGGTAAGTTCTATGGATCTGGTTCATTTTGCAAAGTTTATATTTACAGATCTATATGCTAGTTCGTCTCAGTAAAAGCGCGTATATACGCAGGTTTGCTTCAGAAAAGGCACATATGGCAGTTAGGGTTTTCTGAAGCTTATTGCAGATGTTTTTTTGTTATTCCTGTTATTTATCTGTTGTCTGTCAAAGAAGTCTTCTTGTAGATCTGGGCTATTTGAATACTATATATGCTGCTAAGTTGATTATGTACAAATATGATCAATGAGAGAATAAACATGGTTGATGGTGACTAACTGATGAAGGGTTCTATATTTCTAAAGATATCTAAACTGAAAGCCTCAAATCTAGATCTCAGACTGATTACATTTTTAAAAAAAGTGTTCACAGAGCTATATGCAGGTTGGTGTGAAGGAAAGCATGTATACACGCGAGTTCAGTGAAGTGAAGTAGTGTATGTATTTTAAGTTGATGAATGTTCAAGGTTGAGTTTGTATCTGCAAGTTTGGGTTATTTCTGAGTTCTGGTTACAGTGGTCTCACTGTTTTGATTGAAGTATTGGGTAAAGTTTATGGTTGTTGATTTTTATGAAGAGTTGTGTTGATGCTATTTGATCCAATATGAAAATTGATGAAACGTGGTCTACAGTAGTTTTGAGGGTTGAAGCCTTCAGTATGGAAGTAGAAGCTTCCTGCCAGTAGAAGTTGGTGTTCTGATGAGGAGGTTGAAGCTCCCTTCCAGTAGTGGCTGGTAAACGAGATTAGGGGGTTGTAGCTCCCTTCCAATAGCAGCTGGAAAATGAGAGAAGGTTGTAACCATCTGTAGGTAGATGACTGCGTACTGATATCAGTCTGCATCAGTACAATATTGTAAACAATTTTCCATATAATAAATATTGAAGACAGAGATGACAGCAGCAGTGATTTTCTCCCGAATTGGGTTTCCACCTTAAATATTGGTGTTCATGTGTGTTTCTATTGTGTGATGATTTATACTACTGTTACTACACATATTTACTGATTATCTATCAGATGCATGACTAGTAAACTGAGTTAAAGATGTTCCTAAAAAAATTTTCTAATCTAAAAAATTATATCAGTATACACTATTTTATTTTATTACATGAGCGTGTATACGCGAGTTCGGTTCATCAAAGCTGCGTATGGAATTCTTTAAAGAAAAAGTTAAAATATTTTTAGTAAGCTCTAAATAATTTCCTCCCCCCTCTACAAATTATTTTCCCAAGAATTGGCGATATCGAGGCGGGGTTCCTTTACAAATAAGCTTAATCGCTAGAGAAATATTAGCTAAGATGAAAATCAAGATGGGCGTATTTATAGGACCTCCTCTCTTCCATGGAAACAATTTAATCTTGGAAGACAGACAGATCTATATTAGGTCTCTTGGAGCAAATGTATGGGCACTTGTAGTTGAAGGAGGTTATCGATATCCGAGCATCAATTCCCATGAGATGGAAAAAGAAAGAAATATGAAACCAATGCAAAAGTAGTCAATGCATTATTGGGAAGTACGTTGAATTAGAATTTTTCTTGATCATCACGAGTTGAATCTAGTAAAGGAGATGTTAGAGACAAAAAATCATTTCTAAGCTGAAGGTGATAAGGTAAAAAATGCTAAACTCAAGCTCTAGAATAAATATGAAAATCTAGGGATGCATAATGAGGAAAGCATTGCCAACTTCTTTTTACGTCTAGATGGTATTGTAAATATTATGAGAAATCTAGGTGAAACCATAATTGACACTACTCTGGTAGAAAATGTTTTAAGATCTCTAACTCCCAAATTTGAATCAAAAGTGTCCGCTATTGAAGAGAAGCAGGATCTCCAAACTCTTACTATTGTTCAACTTCATGGTATTTTGACTACTTTTGAAATGAAAAAAGGAGGTCCATCTGAAGTAAAAGAAGTTGTCTTTACCGCTGCTGCAAAAGGAAAAGAAGTAGAAGAATAAGAAGGATCAGGGTATGTTTCAGAAGAAGATGAGATAAATTTTGTAAAGAAGATACAACTTGGCACTAGAATATTCAGAGGTAAGCTTCCTTTTAAATGTTTTGCTTTTGGAAGAGTTAGTCATTATGCTACTAAGTTTCCTCATAAGGAAAAACATGAAAAAGGAAAGGAAGTGGCAAAAATAACTAAGAATCAGTTTATCAATAGAAAAAGTTATAATACTCATGAAGATAGTGATGGGCTATCAAATGGTGAAGAAGGATAATCTAATCAAGATGTTAGACTACTCATGGCTTTTTAAAAAGATTCCAGTGAGGCTAAAGATACCTTTATGGAATTACCATGTGAAGAAGAATTGTTTTCTTGAAAGTGTCCCGACAAAATATATTTGAGAGAAAAAAAAAATTACATGGATATAAAGATCATCTTATGAAAAGGTAATATGATGAGAGATTAGAATGTGAAATGATATTAAGTCTAAGAAAGGAAATTGAGAAGAGAAACTTTAAATCTTAGATTTGATAAAGACGAAACCTTAGATGGAGGGCTATCAAGGTTCAATGCTCTCCTTTTGTAAATATAGGTTTTGGATATATCGGAGAATCCTCTCAGTCTTCAGTACCAAGCTATCTAAATGCAGCTAAAGCCAGCCTACAAAATTCTATCACTCAACAAGAAAACAAAGAAACTTCACAAGTAAAGCATGACCACTTCAATACAAAGAAAAATAGCAGAAATATCAAATAGAGAAACACCAATCTACAGGTAAACACAAATAGAAGGTTTCATGATAGCAGAAATTTCTTCTTTAATGGGCAATGTTTCTCATGTGTCCCTTAACAGGTACAGAATCTGTAAAATTTATTCGATATGTTCTGCATACAAAGCCATGACTTAGGAAAGAAGAAAGAAAGAAAAAGAGTAAATCTGGAATAAAGAAAAATACTTATAACAGCTTTTCTCTTAAATGAAAATTGAATGTGTGTGCAATAAATTTGGTGTGGAGAATACAGATAAATCAGCAAACTTAAACAAAAGAGCATGTGCAACCAAATTCCAAGGTGGAAAGAATGACTTACAAGTTGAGGAATTGTGTGTGTACTTATTCTGAAGGAAGAAAATCAATGGTACGACGATGGTAGGATTCTCAAAACACACCTTGAGGTGATGAAATAAATCCTTACAACCCCCACATGTAGTATAGAAAGAAGAATGTTGCTGGGACAGTATCACCACTTTATCAAATGCTAAAGGAGAAAGATTAACATTTTCTAAAAGAAAAGGTAAAAGCTAACAATGTTATGTATGTGGATGGATTAAAACATAACCTGTTAAGTGTGATTCAAATGTGTGATCAAGGAAATGAAGTTGTCTTTAGTTTAAAAGAATGTGTGGTAAGTGAACTTGACACAGGAAAAACGGTAATAAAAGGAATTAGAACACCAAGAAATCTGTATGCATTGAAAGGTTGCAAATAACAATGTTACTTGGGTAAATCCTCAGAAAATTGGTTATGGCATAGAATATTGGGGCATTTGAGCTTCTCTCAAATTAGCAAATATAGCAAACTCAAAGATGTTCGTCATCTTCCCAACATCACTCTGCCTGAAAGTACCATATGCAAATCTTTCCAATTCGGTAAGAAAACTAGAGTACAATTCAATTCCAAAGAAGGATCAACAAGTAAGCCTCTTGAACTCATACATACCAACGTATGTGGACCTATGAGGAAAAATTCACCCCATGGAGAACAATATTATATTCTATTTATTGATGACTTCTCTAGAATGTGTTGGATTGGGTTAATAAAACAAAAATATGAAGCAATTGAAAAATTTCAGATCTTCAAAGCCCTAGCTGAAAATGAATTAGATCTAAAAATAAAATGTCTTAGATCTAACCGAGGAGGGAAATATATATCATATGAATTCTTTGATTTCTATGAACAAAATGGCATAAAAATACAGTTTTCTGTAGTTAGAACCCCATAACAAAATGGTGTGGCAGAAAGAATGAATAGAACAGTTCAACAAATGGCTCGTGTTATGCTTGATGATTCTGGAACACCTGATACCTTTTGGGCAGAAGCAACACATATCATATTAAATATTCTTAACAAGGCTTATGTTCATGTGAACAGTGATAAAACTCCTTATGAGCTCTGGTATGGTAATCTTCCAACTATAAAGCATTTTAGAGTCTTTGGAAGAATTTTTTTTATCAAGAACAATGATGAAATTTTTTTTAAGTTTCAACCTAGAGCAGATGAAGGAATATTCCTTAGCTATTCTTCTAGAAGTAAAGCATATAAATTTTACAATAAAATACTTCGAAAGATTGTTGAATGCATTGATGTTGTAATTGATGAGGCTCTCTCAGTTCCTAAAAGGGAAATACCAACAACAAATGAAGATGATGATGATGCATATTCCCCTGCATAAAATAGCAACAACATGGAAGGAGAACCCTATGAAGCAACAGAAGATGATATATCTGAAAAAACTCCATCTAGGTATGTTCAAAACAATCATCCAGAATCTCAAATTTTGGGATAAAAGGGATCAGGTGTCCAAACAAGAAGAAATCTTGTAGGATCTCCTAGCTATATGGCATTTCTATCCACTATTGAACCACAGAATGTCAATCAAGCTAGAAAAGATGAATGTTGGATTTAAGCCATGAATGAAGAACTTGATCAGATTGAAAAGAATAACACTTGGGAATTAGTTCCAAGACCTCATGATAAAAATGTTATTGGAACAAAATTGATATTCAAAAACAAGTTAAATGAAAATGGAGATGTTATTAGAAACAAAGATAGACTTGTTTGTAAAGGGTATTCCCAACAAGAAGGTATAGACTTTGAAGAAATTTTTTCTCCTGTAGCTAGAATTGAATCCATAAAAATGTTTCTTGCCTTTTTAAGCTTTCAACAATTCAAATTTTATCAAATGGATGTTAAATCAGATTTCCTCAATGATGATCTAGAAGAAGAAGTTTATATAGAACAACCAGAAGGATTCGTTTTGGGAAACGATGAAAAACTTGTTTGAAAACTTAAAAAGGCTTTATATGGTCTCAAACAATCTCCAAGGGCATGGTACTATCGTCTTGACAAATATCTTCATCAACAAGGTTTTTCAAAGCGATCTTCTGATAGAAAATTATACACAAAAATTAAAAATGATAAATTATTGATTGTAGTTGTATATGTTGATGACATCATTTTTGGGAGTAATGAAGAGTCCATGAGTTATAAATTTTCTTTTATTATGCAGCAAGCATTTGAAATTCCTTTACTTGGGGAACTAACATTTTTTCTTGGCTTACAAGTGAAACAAGTAACAAATGGCATATTTTAATCACAAACAGAATATATTAAGCAAATTCTGAAGAAGTATGGGTGGAAGACTGCAAAACTGTGAGTATGCCAATGTTAACTAGATGTAACCTTAGTTCTCATGATGATTCTCCCATGGTGAATCAACCAGAATATAGATCCATGATTGGAAGTCTTCTTTATCTAACCAGGACAAGATCAGACATTATGCATGTAGTTGGGATTGTTTGACGATTCCAAGCTAATCCAAAAGAGTCTCACCTTCAGGTTGTATAAGGAATATTGAAATATCTACAAGGGACTCAAGACTATGGTCTATGGTATCCAAATAATTTTTATCTCACTCTTCATGATTACACAGATGCAGATTGGGATGGAAATGTTGATGATCGAAAAAGTGCTAGTGGTGGTGAATTTTATATGGGGCCTCGATTGGGATCTTAGTTTAGAAAGAAACGAAGTTCCATTGCCTTATCTACAACAGAATCCGAATATGTGGTTGCCACATCATGTTGCACACAACTACTTTGGATGATGCAGACTTTACAAGACATTCAAACCAGATGTTCACCTCCCATCTCCATTTTATGTGATAATACAAGTGCCATTAGTATCTCAAAGAATATTGTTATGCATTCCAAGACCAAGCACATTCCTATCAAGTATCACTTCCTACGTGAGAAATTTCTTGAAAAGAAAGTTAAATTGGAGTATGTTCCCTCCAAAGAACAATTTGTTGATATATTTACTAAACCTCTTCCTAGGGAAGCATTTGAATATCTTAGACAGAAGCTGGGAGTTTTCTCTGCCTCTCTGATCAAATCTGCTTAATTTTAGAAGATTAAATTCGATACATGGTTTTCATAAAGGAGAATCACGTATATACGTGAGTTTCGGTGCATAAAACTGCATATGGGCTTTGCTGACAGAATTTCTTTGGGTTAGCGTTTCAAAACAATTGTGGTGTTGTTGGGTAATCTTTGTTATTGTTTCAATATTCATCTTTCTGTATCATTCGCTGATATTTTTCTCCTTGATAAAGATGCTTTAATAATTTGGTTGTTGGAGACGTTCACGATGCACAAGCTAAGGGGGAGCACTTGTCTTGTGGAAAAGGATGCATTATTCGCATTCAAATTGGTTATTGTTTTATGATCTCATGGTTGAAATTCTTTGGTTTTGGTCATAAATAGTCATATCTATAATCTGATGAAAAGGTCATGTCGAGACCTATGATATAAAATTGTTATATTAAGTCGTATAAGGACTTGTTCAAATTTGTAAACCCACTTGGTTGGGAAGTTGATTCAAATTTGTAATTCCATTTGGTTGGATCATTGATATAAGTATGAGTCCTTGGTGATAGGAAAGTTCATACTCGGTTGAGTCATGTACTTCATTGAAAAATCTGTTTAAAGAGCCAGCATGAACTCAGGGGGAGCATGGTAAATTGAGCATACATCAAATCTTCAGGGCTCATCTTTCTACAAGGGAAGAGAAACCTTGTTTGAGTATTTTGGTGTTTGAATAATGGTTATGATTAATGTACTTATCTATTTTGATTATCAAACACCATCATGGTTGCCATCAAGTCCAAAGGGGGAGATTGTTGGCAATATGTTGCAATATGTTGTCCTTGATGGCAACCTACTTAATGAAGTTGTTCTTGATGGAAAACATCTTGATGAGTTTCCTTTTGATAAGTAACCTATGTGTTAAAGATGTAAAAATGATGTTTATATAGGTCAGTTTAGATGTGACAGAGAAAGGAATTCAAATAAGTGCCAGAAAAATGAAACAAGAAATATTTCTCAATGTATACGCAGGTTTGATGAAGGAAACCCATGTATGGAGGCAATGTATATGCTACGTTTATGAAGGGAAACCGCGTATACATTCAGAATTAGTATATATGCAATTTTTATGAAGAGAAGTCGTGTATCCACATGGATAAGCATGATCCAAGTCGCGTAAGCCATTTTCACTCTAAAATTATGATACCAAGGGACATTACCATGGTATTAGCCCACAATATTGATTTTTGTATTGTCTATTTGATTCTGTCCAAGAATACCATCAGCAGTTGTGTGGTTTTGACTCATGGTATTGGTATAGGCTAAATATATATAAGGAGAAGAATATCATAGGGAAAAGTGTGCATGAGTAGGGGTTGTAACTGAATAATTTTCTCTAAGGTATATATATATGGGATAAACTCTATTTTAATTGATAGAACTGAATATATGATGCACCCATGGATACAATGATGGTTCAGGATCTCTAGATCTGAAATGACTATGCTCTTGTGTGATCCATTAAAGAGATTATTAGATCCATGACCTGGCGCAAGTTTACTTAAGTCAAGTGAATAAATTTGGATAAGTTCTATGGATCTGGTTCATTATGCAAAGTTTATATTTACAGATCTATATGCTATTTTGTCTCAGTAAAAGCATGTATATATGTTGGTTTGCTTTAGAAAAGGCACGTATGGAATTTAGGGTTTTCTGAAGCTTATTGCAGAAGTTTTTCTGTTATTCCTACTATTTTTCTGTTGTTTGTCAATGAAGTCTTCTTATATATCTGTGTTGTTCGAATACTGTATATGCTGCTAAGTTGATTATGTACAAATCTGATCAATGAGAGAATAAACATGGTTGATGGTGACTAACTGATGAAGGGTTTTGAATTTCTAAAGATATCTGACTGAAAGCCTGAGATTTAGATCTAAGACTGATTACATTCTAAAAAATAGCATTCACGGAGCTATATGTAGGTTGGTGTGAAGGAAAGCGCATATACACGCGGGTTCAGTGAAGTGAAGTAGCGTATTCATTTTAAGTTGACGAATGTTTAGGGTTGAGTTTTTGTCTGCATATTTATTCTAAAGTCTGGGTTATTTCTGAGTTTTTCTTACAGTGGTCTCACTGTTCTAATTGAAGTACTGGGTTGTTAATGTTGACGAAGAGTTGTGTTGATGATGTTCTGATCTAGTATGAAAATTGATGAAACGTGGTTTGTAGTGGTTCTGAGGGTTGAAGCCTTTAATATAGAAGTAGAAGCTTCCTGCCAGTAGAAGCTGGTGTTCTGATCAGGGAGATGAAGCTCCCTTACAGTAGTGGCTGGTAAACAAGATTAGGGGGTTGTAGCTCCCTTCTAGTAGCAGCTAGAAAATGAGAAAATGATGTAGCCTTCTGTAGCTAGATGCATACGTACTGATATGAGTCTACATCAGTATAATATTGTAAACAATTTTCCATATAATAAATATTGGAGATAGAGACGACAACAACGGTGGTTTTCTCCCTAATTGGGTTTCCACCTTAAATGTTGGTTTTCATGTGTGTTGTGTTATCACTCTAGTAAATTCTTAAGTTGTGGGATTTTGGTTTTTAGTTAAATAATTCTAGAGGTAACCACAAACCTACTTCAAACTCTAGGATCTAGCCTTCCTAGGGTTCAGAGAGGGCTCTCTCTTTAAAGTTTAACTTTGTTTTAATTTGTGAATATTAGGCTAGCTATGAAAGTGCCAGTTTGGTTTGGTTTTGTTGGATTTGGTGGGAAATTTTCACTTGGAGGGTAGATAGAGGGAAATCTACTTGTCCATTGGGCTATGAATTCTAATTCAAGCTAACAGAATTGGGATTAATGCCTAAAAGGTCAAATGTCTTCAGGGAAAGATAGATAACCCTTGGAGATCTTGGAAAATTTGTTTTTGAGATGGTATGATCAGGATAAAGGAAACTTAAGGATGCTTTGATCCGGAAAAGGGAAGTAGTATATAGAGGTAAAATGGGAGAGGGAGAAATTAAGGGTTCCCTACACCAGAAATCAGAAGAAAACAAAGAAATGATAACTAGTTAAAAAAAAGGTGCTATTAACATGTCCTGTAATAATACTCCTAGTTATACATTCAGATTTAGAATTAAAACATAGATGTATGCATGTAACAAATGAAGATAAAAATGACAAGTTTTAGAGAGTACTTCACTCTAGATAGCTTATCACAAGGATCCTGAAGTATGATGCCAAATATTTGATCCATTCTACTACTCAAAATCGAAATCCAAAGCCTTCAAGTCAAAAAAACATCTATAGTAATGTCCAGCAATTTTATTCCACGCCAAATATGTTATGTATATTTATTAATTATTAGTTAGATATAGTTATCTTAGGTTTTATTAAGTGAAAGGGCATGATCAAAGATCATGCCTCTTCGCCAAGGGACACCATAAGGCTATATTTAAAGCCTTGGTGATTCCCCATTGTAATCATATCTCATATCTCATCTTTTATCAATAATAATATATACTTATTCAAGTTTACCAGAGTTTTTACACTCCATTGGTATCAGAGCCATCGCTCTTCGGGATCTGTGTGATCACCCAGAATTAAGGAATTACAAGAAAATTCTAGAATTGCAAATTTTTTTAAAAACCAAGTGCTTGTGGGCAACAACATTTGTTTTTAAAAAAAAGAAGGAAGAAATATATATTTAAAAGAAAATAGTTCCAAAAGAAAAAGAAAAAGAAAAAGTAAAAAGAGATATATATATATAAAGAAGTACATATACGTACATGTGAAGACAAAGTAAAATTAAAAAGGAAGAGTAATTGCTCGTGGTTTACAAGCTCGTGGTTTTGGAGCCCATGGTAATTGCCCATGGTATTAAAACCCATTCACCCTTTTCAAAACAACGTGACTTTTAAAAACGTGACTTTTCAAAGTTAACAAATTTTTTCCCCATAATTATATATATATATATATATATATATATATAATTCAAATAATAAAATAATAATAATAATAATAATAAATTATTATTATTATTTCAAAAAAAAATTAATTTAATTAATTAATTAATTTTAAAAAAAAAGGAGAAACTGGCAGAAAAATATTCCCCACCTCATACACATTCAATGTCTTCATCGATGTCGATGGCCGAATTCCAGAAGAAATTGGTGGATCTCGAGAAACAAATCAATAATAATTCCGAAGAATTCGGAAAAAGATTAGTCGATCTTGAAGGTACAGTTGCAGGACACTCCAACGACATCAAAAAGGTTCATGATATGACAAATCGAATAGAAAGACAAATGTGGCTAAATCATCACGAGGCCACAGAAAAGCATAGCGAAGCAATGAACAAGATGACAGAGCATAGCGAAGCAATGAAAAATATGACAGAACTCTTCAATAAGCTAAATGATAAGATAGATAAGTTAAGTCAAACACAATCCCCAATATTTCCTAACATGGAACAAAATCAACAAAACAATTCCGCAGATTCAGGGAACTCAGAAGAGCATCAGGAAAAAACGGATTCCCCACATCATCAAGAATATAGTAATGCAGATTTTCAAAATAAGCAGCTCTGGAATGCATTTGCTAATCAATATCCTCTTCTTGTTCCACCATTAGCATATCAGCGAAAAGCCAAAATCGAGCTACCCAAGTTTGATGGTAATGAAAAAAATAGCGTTGCATGGCTTAATAAAGTGGAAGAATATTTTGAGATTTATGACATTACTAGTGATGACGAAAAAATTAAGCATGCTTCCATGAAAATGGAAGGAGAAGCATATAATTGGTATATGTGGTGGAAAAATATGACGCTCGCTATCAGTTGGAGGAAATTTAAGGATGCATTCTTCAAAAGGTTTCAAGGCATAAAAGAAGAAAAGTTTTTTTCAACGTTTATCAAATTACGCCAAAAAGGAGATGTGGATGAGTACACTCGAGAATGGGAGACCTTGGCAACACGAGTACCGGGATTGTCAGAATCTCGTCTAATTCAGTGTTACATCTCAAGACTTAAAATCCATATACAAGAAGAGCTCGAACTTCATGAAATTACATCCGTAGAAGTAGCAAGGCAAAAAGCAAAAGCTGCTGAAAAGAAATTTGAAAGGTTATCAAAACCAGAAAAAGTATATTCGAGACAAAGATTTCCTCAATCTGAAAATATAGGTGACACAAAATCTGTCCCACCCCATGTTCGTGAAGAAGAAAAATCTAATGTGGAAAAACAAAGAATGAGAGAGGGCAAGTGCAAGCGTTGCGGTGAAAACTGGGACCCTAAGCACATATGTGCTAATGGAAAAGCGAAAAATCTATACAGTTGTGAAGCAACTAATGACGCTAACAATAATGATTCATATATAGAAGGATTAGAAGACAACTTAGAGTTCTCTCTAGAAGTGGATGGCGAAACTATTCCGCAAGTGTCATTATCAGCTATGACAGGCATATCACAACCTCAAACCCTAAGGTTAAGAGGACATATCAAGAACAACAACGTAATGGTTCTCGTCGACACTGGAAGTACCCACAATTTTCTAGATTCAACCATGGCAAAAAGACTTAACATATTTACCTTCCCCATGCCTAATATGAAGGTAATGGTGGCCGATGGTAAGAAGATTGAGCAAGTAGGGAAATGCCATAAGGTCAAACTACAGATAAAAAACTTTCATTTAGAATCTCCATTCTACACCGTTCCATTACGAGGAGTAGATGTGGTCTTAGGAATTCAATGGCTACAAACTTTAGGTACTTATTCTGCCAACCATCAGAAGCAGTTTATAAGTTTTAAGTGGAAAGGGCAGAAACATAGTTTGTATGGATTCCAAGCCCAAAAATATCAAGTCGTATCTTCCTCTCTAATGAAGAAGATGATTCAAATAGGAGCGCCAACATCTAAAGTAAAATTTCATCAGTTAGAAATTTTATCTTCAAAAGGGAGCCACGAAGAGTCACCAGAAGAACAAGGACTAGTTTGGACACACGAAAAAGTATTCCAGGATCTACCCATAAAAGTGCCTCCAGATAGGAAAATGAAACATCCAATAGAAGTCAAGACAGGATCCAACCCTGTCGATATCAGATTTTTTCACTATCCACATCAAAAAAATATTGAACTCGAGAAGATGCTCCATGATCTTTTTAAAATGTGGGAAGCAAGAGCTCGCCACTTGAGAAACCTAGGCTTTCATCAACGATGTCCTTCATTACGTATACTTTGAGGACAAAGCATCTTTAAGAGAGGGGAAATGTTATGTATATTTATTAATTATTAGTTAGATATAGTTATCTTAGCTTTTATTAAGTGAAAGGGCATGATCAAAGATCATGCCTCTTCGCCAAGGGACACCATAAGGCTATATTTAAAGCCTTGGTGATTCCCCATTGTAATCATATCTCATCTTTTATCAATAATAATATATACTTATAAAGTTTACCAGAGTTTTTACACTCCATTCTTCAAAAGAGTGAAGTATTTATACATAATGTTTTACAAAATATACTAGATGACTTCTAGGAATTAACTTAGGAAAATAAAATATCTTACCACAATAATAGTGGCAGTTTCTTAACAAATCAGCAAGCTATCCTATTTTATTCAAAATAAATAGAAATTGTTTTAGAATAAAAAGCAACTAGCTACTTATGTGTCCTCTTTGCTGGCTCTTTAGATATTTTTTAGGATTTAAGCTGCCTTCACTGATACTCTTTCTCACTGATACTCTTTCTTACTGATACTCTTTAATTTCGGATACTCTTTAATCTTCAGTCAAACTTCTTTACTACTGTAAAATCTGTTTTGACAGTGAAATAAGAAAATGGATATTTTTCCTTTTCATTTGTTTCTCTTTCATTCTTCATAATAAATCAATCAATGCTTGCCAATCCTCATTTTTAGGAATCTGAATATTTTTTTAGTTTCCTAAAATTCTCGTCAGCTTCAGTATACCTATAAAATGTAGGCTTGATGACAAATAGGTGTTTGATCTCATAGTGAAAATAAAACAAATCTTCAAAACTTTTCAGCAATACTTTTCTCGTGGGAATGCCTTGAATTGTTGGCTTATTCACATGCTCCTTGGAATATTCTCTTATCTTCTTGTCATAATCATTTTGCGGCATTAACTTATCATTAATAACCATGATATCAGGAAGTCCATTTTTTCCTTAAATTGGTGAATTTAACCATGAATCTGGCTATAGTAGTATTCATACCTTCACATTTTTCTTCAAGTTGCCTCATTAAATTTCTTTTGGTGGTAACTTTCCTAATTTCTAGGATATTTTCTATCTTGTCATTGATTTTTAGTTCTTCTAATTCCTGTCTATTCTTGTTATTGAGGAAATTGATTAATCTTACAGCCTTTTCTGGTTTATCAGCTAAATCAGCTTGTGTCTTTTGGATCTCTGCTTGGGCTGCCAATAATAACTCTCTTTGCTCAAAAATTACCTAAATTGAAGGCCATACATCATGGATGGCTTCAATTACATTATTCCATAGGTATTTTTTTATGTATGATATCTGATCCTTGAGATTTAATCATTTTTGTAACTTCTTTACCTCTTCACTCAATTTGTTTGCATTTTGTTCATGTATTTTAGCATCTATCTGAGTTTATTTATTTTTCTTCTAAAGATTTTCAATATTCTTTGTTAATCTGTTAATTTCATTTGTCGTCAAGGACATCTCTTCCATTTCTTTCACTAGTTGACTTCTTTCATCTGTAGGTTGAAATGTTGTTGTGGAGGATTTAGTAGCTGAAGTTGTTGAAGAAGTCACTGGAACTGTAGTGGCTAGTGGTTCTTTGGGTGCCAACTTTTCTCCTAAAGTTGAAGGCACTGCTGCAGTGATGAGTGGGATGACTGTAGGAATCACTGATTCTTTTACTGTCTCCTTTTCTTGGAAAATTTCTTCCATTTCCTTAATTTGAGATGTCAGTTGAAGTGTTAAACTCATCATTTCATGTTTTTCCTTTTGATCCTGTAAAAATTCCTTTGTTTGAGGATGCTCACTTTGAGGAAGTTTGATTTGTTTCCTCAAGGCAGCTATGTCCTCATTTTTTTTTTTTACCAATGTTTCTGTTGCTCTAATTTTTGTAGGATCATATCGAATCTTTAATACTAAACCTTCTAAGCCTTTAATCCTTAGATCCTTTGCATATAATGAAGCTTTATCCATCTTCATTTGATCTTTCATATTAGAGATGATATTTTGAAACTTATGAGCACTCATAGATTTTTTTGTGACTTTAGAATATAATGTCTCTGAGGTTTTCCTATGAAACTCAATTTGATCTAATTCATGGATTTTGTCTGTAGCTACTTCCATATCAACTTTCTTATAGTCGGAAACTATCTTTGGCACTGATACTGTGGGCTTTAATACTGACATAATCAATTTTTTAGTTGAATAATAAAATGCTGATAGGAATCTGTTTTGATTACATGGATTTTTCTTTAAGAATTGAGAATATATTTCAGTTTTGATATCCTTATTCTTCAACTTGATTTTCTTGTATTTCTCCTTAATATCAATATCCTATTCATCGGCTGAATGTGAGGAAGAAGCCTCCATACTTTGTTTCCTTTCCATCATTTTTGTATCTTCATTATTTAGTTGTTCTTCATTATGATTTAGCTCACTGATAACTAGAATGGCTACATTGGTCTTTGGAAAATTAGTGTTGGTATTCAAGGGCTCTGTTTCTTCAACATCTATTGTTACTTTACCTTTAGCTGTTGTATCCAGTTTTGGCCTCTTGTTGTAAATTATCTTAAAATTTGTTTCTGTTGTAGTCTATGCAATATAAGCTCCCTCTTCTATGATTCTCTTGGTGGATGTCTCTAGCTATTTGGCAATTTCCAAAGTGTGACTAGTATTCCTTTGGTTAACTGCCTTTGTTAAAGTGTTTTCAACCCACTCAATTTGATTAGAAAAATTTTGTATTTCTGTCTTTGATACATGGATAAAGGGTGTAAATTTACATTTTACCCTTAGTTTACTTAATATCCCTTGTGGATCATAATTCCATGGGAAACTTTCTTCCAATTTATATTCCAATAGTTGACTTGTTGCTTCCCTTTTTGCATCTGTCTGATTACATATGAATGGCCCAATTTGATTTTTAAGTTTGAATTGGGTCTTCTTTTTGGATGCCATGAAATTAATAGAATCAAAATTTAGGATCTGCCTGATGTACTCCAAGGCAAAAATCCTCATTGATGGATGCTTGGTTAATTTATAACGCAACAAGTTTGACCCAAAAACTCTGATTTTAGTGAATTTCTCATACAAATACCAGTCACCAACTTTGCTTTGTTCTAACAACTACAATATTTTCTTCATTTCCTCACCTATTCTAGGTTCCTCTATTTTAGTCAACATGGTGGTTATCGGATGTAAAAACAACTCTGCAAACTCTGAGTAACTGAAATATGTGCCTTCTTTTCCAAGTATGGATGTCCAAAAGATAACAAATAGAGGTTTTCCTTATATATCCAACTTTTGAAGTGAAATTGGAAATCTATCTGATTGAAATAATAGAAACATGTGGAAAATATAGGATGTATATCTGAATACTCCTTCCAGCAATAAATTAGTCAATTGATAGTGAATACTATTAGCAACGAAACTAGCCTAGTGAAAGATAACTGAAGGTGGTTGACATGGAGAAAGGGTGGAAAAAAATCCCAAGATAGACCATCAATATGCTCATCAGTGAAATACCCAAGTATGATGGAAATCATGGAGATTACATGCCTTGAACCTTCAGGGAATTTGACAATTGAATATGGAGGGTTTAACTTGAGAATTTCAACATGGAGGGGCATGAAAGTCTGAAAAATCATAAACCTTTTAGGAAAGTCTAGGCCAATGTATAGCTTAGTTAGGGCCTCAATAGAAAAAGGTACTGCTTGAGGGTCTGATTTTAGTTGTAACATTTGGTTTATTGGTTCTATAGTGATGATAAATAGGACCTCTTTATTTTCTTTCACAATATCTCTTTGTTCAAGAATATAGTACTGGTGACATAATTGGATAATTTATTGACAAGGGTGAGTC